>PITA01006260.1:0-101866 GCA_004023965.1 Spilogale gracilis
ATCCCAGGACTCTGGGATCATGACCTAAGCCAAAGGCAGATGCTTAACGACTGAGCCACCCAGGTGCCCTGATAAAGAGCTTTTAGACAATAGAGGTAGATACCCCAGCAGCCACGGAGCCAGTGACCCAGGGGTTTGAGATTCGCCGACTACCAGGCCAGCGGGACAGTTTGGGAATTGCCCCAAGATGGTTAGTTTTTAGCTGATTCTCAGGCTCTTCTGGGAATTATACATACTAATTTGAAATTTATAATAATTTTTAAAATAAAAAAAATTGTTTTCTGTTGCTTTCATCAATGAAGTTAACTGGTACAGTAATGGGCTGCAGAAAACCTGGGAACTCAAGTTTGGTTGTCTTGCTATTGGATGGGATTCTGGTAGTCCGTAGCATGCAATGGCAAATTGCAGTCCCTGGAGTCATGGTAAAGGGCATGAAGAATGCCAGAGACGTATGGTGTGCTGGCTGTGTCTAACTAGAAATAAATTAGCAAGGTTAAAACATTAAAATCTCAGTGTATAGTTAAAAAAAAAAAAAAGCAAGTAGCTGTGACGATTGTGTAATATTGCTGGCAGGCAGGGAAGAATGGCTATAATAAAAAAAAATCAAAGCCAGATTATTGGTTGAGAATGAGTAGGGAGCTAATGATTAGACTGAGAATGTTTGAGAAGATCCAAGTGAATACGAATAACCCAGTCTTCTGCACAGTCACACCTCCCTTATCAGCAGAAGCAGTCTCTCCTCCCCTGTCTGATGAAGCTGTTCTTCACTTTACTGAAAATCCTTTGACAACCTGGCAGGAGAAAGCAACTCATCAGGAAGCAGCTATTTCTCCTAATGTGCTATCCAACCACACCTCATTGCCTCCAAATTCTAGCATGCCCCAAGGAGCCAATTACAAAATCAGGCCTAGGCTGTGACAATATCAGAAAGGCAAAGATTGTGCTCATCTTTACTATAAAATTCTGGGAAACACATGTAGAAATGTTACTTCTGATGTTCATTCTCCTGAAATCAGGCAAGGAGAAGCTTAGATTTTTTGTCTAGGCAGAACTTGTCGACATAGGCACCCTCACCAAAGATTCCATTCTCTAGCTTCTCTAGATAGCTGGGAGTGCCTCTCCTTGCTTACAAACAGTAGTTGCATCCTGAATCTGATAGAGGACTGTAGGCAATGAAACTGACCTACCATTTATGTCTTGATATAATATAAAGGAAGGAGTTTGGCCATGGGGATATATGGGAATATTGTAGTGAACTAGTCATGTGTGACTCACCCATCAATTCCTTCTGTTTGTCCCTAAAAACATCCTTTACTAAAAGCAGTGAATAAAACATTGGTGTTAGGATAAGTGGTGGACCATGATAGGAATTCTCTGTAGATCAGGGATGATAGCGGGAAAGAAAACTTAGAAACTAATCAGTCCAGGGGATTTAGGGCAGTTCTTAAACACGGATTTTGAACTTCATTCCTCTGTAGCACTTCCTCCCTCTAATATTTCAGCCATTTTGTCAGATTGAAACTGTTCTCTTAGAGCTTAGAGTCAATGAAAATGTAGGTTCTGTCACCCTGAGTTGTCCAGTTTGGAGTAAGCGATAGGCAAAAACTGCAAACATGTAAAGCTCACCTAGTGCAATTGTCTAACGGTGGCCTCATTTCCAGTTTCAGCCTAAATTTTTGTTGCCCACCAGTGCCCTCAAATAGCTGTTTTTTTATGTTATGCAAATTTTATGATTGTTATCTACAGGAAACTTAGTCTAAGTGTTCTAGATAATAATTGTATGAAAAAATGAACCTAAAGTTTAGCAGTCAAAGCAACAATTTTATTGTGCTCATAGATTCTTAATTTGAGAATGAATACTAGAGGTAATGACTAGTCTCTATACCATCATAACTAAGCCTTTTGGGACTTGATTCCTGAGACTGGTGTGATGACTAAAGCCTACTATCATCTGGAAGTATTTTTACTCACATACAATTTGATTGCTGGATGCTGTTGCTGAGACCTCACCTAGAACTATTGACAGGAAAGTTTCTGTGAGGCTTCTTGCATGTGGCTTGGTCTTTCTCACAGATGGTCTCGAGATAATCAGATCTTACAGAACTCACTTTAGAATACTAAAGTGAGTTTTCAAGCAACAAATTGGAGGATAAATCACATTTTATGACCTAGACTTAAACAAGTCAACAGTGTTGTTTTTACCACATTCTACTTCCACCATGCACTACCCCTACCCTGCAACCTAGGTTTTTTTTTTTTTTTTTTAAGCAGCTTTAATAAGACAATTGATACACAATAAACTTTGGATAAAGTATACAATTTGGTAAATTTTGACATTATATGAATATAGATGAGTTGTAATAGATATAGGCATATGCATATATCCATTTCTTACAATTTTATTAACATATAACTGATATATAGTCTTGTGTATGTTAAAGCTATATAATATTATATATACTATAAAAGATCATCACAATAAGATTAGTCAACACATATTTTATCTCACATAATTACCATTATTTTCATTCTTGTTATTGTGTTGAGAACATTTAAGATCTCTTTTGGCAACTTTCAAGTATACAATAAAATATTGTTAACTATAGCCACCGATGCTGTATATTAGATCTTCAGAAGTTATTCATCTTATAACTGAAAATTTGTATCCTTTCATTAACATCTCATTAACATCTCCCACTAATCCCTGGAAACCACTTTTTTTTACTCTGTTTCTATGAGTGGTACTTTTTAAAATTCCATATATAAGTGGTCATATAGTGGTCATACACAAGGTCAACTGTAGTTTTCTTTTTCCTCTCCATTCTCAATAACTTCAATTCTTTTTCTTGCCTAATTGCCCAGGCGAGAACCTCCAGGACAATGTATAGATCACAAATGGTCAAATGGACATCCCTGTCTTATTCCTGATCTTCAGGGGAAAGCATCTAGTATTTCACCATTAAATAAAGTGTTGGCTTTGTGGATTGTAGTTTTAATATCTTTTTCTGCTAATTCAGTTTGTGCTAGTTATGAGTAACTTTCGAAGGATTAACTTTTTCTTCATTATAGGTGGTATATTTTTGTTTCTTTTAATGTCTTATAATTTTTGCTTGGATGCCAGACAGTGTAAATTCTCCCTTTTTGGCCACTGAATGATTTTCTAAAATATTTCTGAGCTCTGTCCTGAGACAGTTGATTTATACAGAAAGAATATGGTCCTATTGGGTCTTGCTTTTCAGCTTTGTTAGCATTTAGGCTAGGACAATTTTTGTCCTATTACCAAGACCCTTCTGAGTATGATCAGTGATACTCAAGTTACAGAACCAGGCTGTGCCTCAGTTTTTTATCTGTAAAATGAAATAACAATACCAACTTTGGGAATTTGTTGAGTTTTAGGTGAGAGTAAGTCAATAAAAAGGGGCTTTTATTTTATTCTGTACCATTCTCTCTTGTTTAAATTCTTAATATCAAGATTTAATGCATATAATAGTATAAAATTTCATAATACAAAATAAAATTTATAATCTAATTTTGTACTTAGTTGTTAGCAATACAGAAGTCAATAGGCTATATTCTCCATCTTCCTTATCTTATACAATATTCAGTTGAGAACAAACCTTTAATGGTTGTAGTATTGCTATAAAAGGATAATAAATACAGATTACTTTGTTTACAAATATTTTAAATAATATTGATAATAGTTATTCGTTAAATTACTAAGGTGATGGAAATGAATATTTCACAATTTTAAACTTTTTGTTCTACTTGTGTCAGTTGACATAAAGATTAGTATAAAAGAAAACTTTACTGAATGTAGCGTTAAAGATTCTCAGGTAGGCAGTACATGAATGTAGACCCTAAAATCTACATTGAAATCGTTTAATGTTTTTAACCACCCCCCAAAAGTTACATGAAAATTAAATAAAAATATGATATTTATTTCTAAGTATACAAATGTGTCACAGACATAATATTTTTCTAAATGACTGAAATTTTAAATTTGAAATATTAAGGCCAAATTTACCATAAACTTGTAATATCATATTGGGGACCAAAAAAAGTAATTTGAACATGTTCTGATTTGCCATATATTACCTATTTTGGTAAAACTTTTGAATTAAAAATAGTGAATTACTTCAATTCAAGCAAGTAATCCTGTATTCCACCAGATTTAGTCAATAGCATTGTATAAATCTTTTATTTTCTGCTTTCTCAGCTTTAAGATTGGGACGTTAATCATGACAAATACTAGAAGAAAATTCTAATGACTTGTAAATCACCTTGCAAATAGCAAACAGTAAAGTGTTATAAAAATAAAAATGCCACTTTTATATTTTTGAAAAATGTAAATTGTCCACTTCCTTCCATCAGGAGTTAACCAAATAGATGTAGTAGCAAACAAATGTTTGTTTAATTGTGAGAGCACGGCTATCATTGGAAGAAAGATTGTTGGAAGTGTTCTGACAAATGATGATATCATGTTGTATATATTAGGGGAAACTTTCTGACCACCATACTCAATATTAAGGTAATTTCTTTTGTAAAACGAAGTACTGTTTTATGTTTCTCTCTCTTAAGTGAGAGATTGCCTATTTCTCACAAAGTAAGTGTACTTTCATTCTTTGAATCTATGAGATATTATATTCAGAAATACTTGTAGCATTATTTGGTTGAATGCATAAAGTCAGGAACATTTTCTTTTTCACCACTTTCTCTGCATATATGTTTGAAGAGATCCTTCTGTTTCTTATAAGCTGGGAAATAGCACTGCAGGACTTGCTGTGAAGGATGACAAGTTAGTTACCACAAGCCTGTTTATACAAAATGATGGCTGTGGTCCCGCTGTAGGAGCTGCTTAGCTGAGAAGATGAAAATATGGTGAAACAGAGAAAACTGTTGGATCCTGGAGATCAAAATGCAATCTACTATATGACTTACTCTGCCTACATTAGAATATTTGCTAATTTATCTTTCATCCTGAACTTCGAATATCTGTGGTGGGAGTTTGGGAGAGGACACAAGGAAGAAAGTGGGTTTTTTTGTTTGTTTGTTTATGTGTGTAATCATTGCAGTAATTGACATTAAACTTGACCCATTTCTGACATATATATATATATATATATAAACAAGAGATGTCTGTGTAAATGAATGGCATGACATGCTTACCTAGATTGCCTCATAGTATGTAATTCAGCAATATCATGGCTATCTGAGCTCCCAGAGCAGCAGTGCCTTAGACATATTCTAAGCAATCAATTGTCCCTTTAACAATTCCAATGATTTCTGTGACTTTTTCCTAGTAAGTGTAAACCAGAAGACTTTGTTCTATAAAATAAAAAAATGTATAGGTACATAGGTATGCAGTTTAAAACAAAAGCAAAGAGCACATCTCTGTGTTTGTGACTAATGAACCCTTTCAGACTCTAACATAGGCAGGCAGATAACATGTTGCAAGAATACAATATAAGTTGCTGTCTACATTTGTCTTTTTCCCCCCTAAAATATCTGCAACTAGAGAAATTCCCAATTAACCTCTGTTATCCTCCAGCCCTTTTGATGTGACTTCTTATTCCTTTTTGAAAATATTGCTATATGAAGAATTCTTTACATGTTCTGGATTTAGCATTATTAACTTAGTGGGTAAGTTTGTAGCCAAAATGAAAAAGGGCAAGAAAAATAATCTGTGCATTAGATCCTGAAGGGATCCAAGTTTAATCCCAGACTCCTAATAAAACCTGTAATAGAAAAACTGAGCTATACCATAAATTTCTTGTAGAATTTATCATCCAAGTAAGAGGTTTTTTTTTTCCCCCTACTTTTGCTTCATTCCTCTGCTAAAAGCCTTCGTTTAGAGAGAGATTGTGTCTACTCTAATAGATTTATCACACAGTAATGCGAATTGATGCTCTAGCAATATCTGTTATCTTTGATTTTAGATTTATGCATTAGTTCCAACTTTTTAAAGTAATTTTTTCTTTCCCTTCTATGAAACTTATGATCATTCCTAAGCCATTGTATACAGCTAGAGACACCGATGAGCTCCCATAATGAACGGCAAGGGGCCCCAGATGCCTGACGAAACACTCCTTTTTGTGAAGAAGTAATAGCCATAGGCTAGAGCCAAATCTTCAGTTTTTCAGCCTAAATTTCTGCTCCTGAGATAAAGTAGGAAGCATAATGAATCTGTTTATAATAACCAAAGAGGTAATGAAAGGTAATGAATCTGTTTCTAATAAGCATCATTCTGGAAGAAAGCAAGAGCCAAATAAAATGCCGACCTGAAATTATAATTATGACAAAACTCCCTTCTAAGAAAAGATGGATTGGAGCATTTACAACCAAGCTTTGGACACATTAAAGTTTTAAAACTGCCCAAATCCCACCACAGAGATTTGAAGTCTTCAAACACTCATAATTGACTTGCAGCCTGGCAGCTTTGAACTCAAAGGTGTGCTACCTTTCAGGTGCAAGTTGCAAATTAAAATTGCAGTTTGAGAAATCAGAGGTGTGTTTATAGTAAACAGGTGGCTTTTGTTCAAAAGAGAATTGCTGGGGACTCTTTTATGACCAGGTTGATGCTGTGACATATTAAGTGGAGCTTGTCACTTTTCCATCTGGTCTAGACAACTGCTGGAGGCGGAACCCATTTAGAAAGTAGTACACACCATGAAGCTGTTCCTCAATGTCTCCTAAATAAAGAACCCAATAATGGCTTTATTCAGCTTTATTAAATCCCCCTTTATGAGGATTGGGTCATTGTTCTCGTAGGCAATTGTCCAGAGTATGTTTTTTGAGGAACCTGTTTTTGGACATGATCCTATAAAGATTAGCTTGGTGTTAGAAAAATTGGGAAGTGTGTATTGGGTGTGTATTTGTTTGATTATACTTTATCTAAATGACTATGCTTGATAAAAAGCCCTTCCTTGGAAAGTGTAATGCCAATTTGTCTTAGAGAAACACTGCTGACTTGCTTTAATCTCCCCTTGGACACACTTATCCTAGAGTTTTATCTCTAAAAGAAGCAATTTTGGTAGAATGCTCTGTTCTCTGCATACATCATTCAACTCATTTACTTATTGTTGTATTCCCTTTGTGATTCACAAATAAAAGAACATTAAAAGCAAGGTACTATTTATTAGCTTTTGTCTGTTTTTCCCAGTAGGGAGTTTGATGCTTCATCAAATGAGATAATAGTGGAAAAACAAAAGAACATATTCCTTTCTTGTAGGTATCTAACTATTTTATTTAAATAGTTTGCAAATCCTGACTTAGTGTTTTGCTCTGAATCAAATGACTTGCTATAACAAGTTGGTGGTTGAGGATTTTTTTTTCCTGTCTTGGGTCTGGGTTATGTTCAAATCATTGTATAGATTAAGTGACATTTAGTACATGTGATTTGTCTAAGAATTCCTTAATGTTAGGAAATTTTGACTTTTCTTGGCAGAACATTCTCATCTGTCATGATGTCACTGGCTGATAAAACACATAAACCCACCAAGTCTAATCATGTCTGTGGTTTTCCAATATGTTTGGTAGCAAAGAATTCCAGTCCCTGTGTACTTTCAAATCTCACAGAATGTAACAGGCAACAAGAGGTATATCTGTCACCAGGAAAGCATTGAAGAACTCTTGAAGCCTGTTGGTGTCTAACTTGCTCAGAAATTAAATAGGGTAAGCTATCTTGAGAAGCTTTTCAAGGTCACTCATGAGTCTTTTTCCCTCATTCTCACCATATATCAATGTCAAAATGCAGTGTATTTAAGAAAGACATGTGTTTTGGTGAAATAGATAAATGCCTTTGATTCTTTCCAGAAATTATGAGTCCGTAAAAATTTATTATCAAACTAATTAAACTAGTATATTCAATTCAGTGAAGCAGAACAAAATGTTTAATGTTGTTCTAGCTTGATGAATTCTGAATGGAATGAAATAAGCCATGTGTTTGAGACACTAGATTTGAAATTTGAGAGATCTTTGGGAGTTGAGGGGAGCACAATTAAATAGAACCTTAAAGCCCTGTCATTCCGTCATCTATTTTTTAACAACTGAGAGATTTAGGTATGTCTCTGATAGACTGCTCTTATGAACGATGATCTTTGCTTCATTATTCTTTGAGGCAAATTTGGTAAAATATTGGCATTACCTCTTACCGCCAGGAATTATTTTCCTCCCATGTTTGATAGTTTCATCATTATTTACTTTAAGCAGCATGCAAATCTCTAGAAGATTTTTACTATTATAAATACTTTCATTAACATAGCTATTGTATCTGTATTTCATAATAGTAGTTTTTGAGCAATTATTAAACAATTATACTTTTTTCTGTTTTTGAATGTGTTTGCATGACTCTAGCTTATCTCCTTTGACTATTATTCTCCACATTCTTGATATTTTAAAATGAGAACTGGAGAATTTAGGGAAATAAATGGCATTTAAATCTCTTTTTAGGTTGACGTTTGTGATAGTGAAACGATGAAGGAGAGATGGGAATCAAGCAATTATCTACATAGCAGATGTCAAATAATAAAATTTAGCATGGACATAAATTTTGATTTATTATAAAATGATAGATTTATGGCTAGATATAGAGATATATTCTCTTGTGAAGAATTCTTTGTAGTAACTTCTTTACAGAAAAGAGAAAAATTGGGGTGCCTGGGTGGCACAGTTTGTTAAGCATCTGACTCTTGGTTTCTGCTTAGCTCATGTTTTGATCTCAGGGTCATGATCTTGGTGTCATGAGATCAACCCCTCATTGGGCTCTGCACTCAGTGCAGTGTGCTTGAAATTCTCTCTACTGATGCTCACTCTCTCTCTCAAATAAATAAATCTCTAAAAAAATAAAATAAAAGGGAACAATTGGTAGGGAAGTGTCCAGTAATCTTCAGAAGGATACTGCAGAGTGTATAGTCTCAGAACACATGAGGAAACATTAAGTTTTATCAAAGGAAATGATCATAATATATTATATAACACTAATACATGTTGAGATGAAAGTCATGATAATGATCTGTCAGCAGAGGGATATAATCACTTTTCTAAATAACCTGATTTAAAAGGAGCATGGAGTATAGATACAAATACATGTAGAACTGCAATGGACAGGTCATGAGGGGCTATGTGGAGAAAAACCAAAGTGGAACTTCTGTGTGGTAATGGTAGAGATTGCCTAGCTGGATGGAGAAGCTTAATGCTTTTCTAATGGAGTTCATAAACAGAAAATACTGGGCTCATGGTTGACCCTACATATTCACTTATCTCCTGGAAATATTATTCTGCTAAAACTGAACATGTGAGAAACATTTGCCTTCCTTTTCATAATTCCATTTCTTAGTGAAAACAGTTAGGGACAGTTTCTTTAAAATAAATATTTATTTTATTATTTTATTATTTTTTATTTTTTAAATTCAATTAATTAACATATAATGTATTATTAGTTTCAGAGTTAGAGGTTACTGATTCATCAGTCTCATATAATATCTGGTGCTCATTATATTATATGCTCTCCTTAAGGTCTATCATCTAGTACCCCATCACCCCACTTCCCTTCCCTCCAGCAACTGTCATACTTAACAAATGCTAATGAGAATTTCTTGTTAAAATACAAATGATAAATGTGTTGAGAGTCCTTGGAATTGGCCTGGGATAGAGTATGTTTAGACATATAACTTAGACCAAAAAGTTGTCTTCAAAAGGTAAGATTCCTATAGTCAGCTAAAAAGAGATGAGAAGCTACTCACAGGCATAACATTGGTAGTATAATTGACGATAATTCCAGTGAAGAAAAAGAAAGAGAGAGAGAGAGAGAAAGAAAAGTATGTAAAGAAACAGAAGTGACTGCAGGGAGGCCTTCCTATTAAATTAGACTTTAATTGTTATATATAGATGCATGTAAATGAAAAATTTAAAGACTTATGTAAAATAATCATTAGATTTTGTATGAGTGTCTAGAAATCGTAAGCTCCAAACAAAACTGAACTTTGTGAATTATGTTAAGAATAATAAAGAGCTTCTTGAATCTTGACAGGAAAAATCCCTAAAATGCCCGAAAGTAATTTATAATCTTGTTTGTGGGAGAAAACCAATATGCAATGGTTTTAGTTATCTCAGCTAATGTAACAAATATCATAAACTGAGTGGTTTATCAATAACATAAATTTCTCATAGTTCTGGAGTTTGGCTGTCAGAGATCAGGGTGCCAGTGTTTTCAGGTTCCAGTGAGGACCACTTCCTGGTTTGCACGTGGTCCCTGTTTTTCATATCCTCATGTGGTGGGGAGCAGAGATAGGAAATTAGCTCCCCACTGTCTCTTCTCATAATGTCCACAATCCCATTCATGAGGGCTTTATTTTCATGAGCTAATTACTTTTTAATACCATCCCACTGTGGATTAGATTTAAAATATGAACTCTGGGGAGACACAAACATTCAGTTCATAAAAGCAATAATTAAAATAAATAAGTTTATTATATAATACGCCAGAAGGTGATATGTTATGGGAAAACTAGAATGGGATCAGGGATAGAGATAAACAGGTGTAATATTAAATATGGTGGTCAGAATAGGTTTCATGAGTAGGTGATGTTTCAGCGAAGACTTAAAGTTGGTGAGGAAATTAGTCATGCACAGAAGCAAGGGGAAGAGCATTCTAGGAAATACCAGTGCAAAGACTCTAAGATGGGCACTAGGTGTGTTTGAGGTGGTGTCTGGAGTAGAGGATCAGTGAGAGTACATGATGCAGTCAGTCAGGGGGATGGTAAGGTGGAGAGACAGCAGTGTGGGGGGACAAGGAAAGACTTTGCTAGGTCTTTCACACTTACTCTCAGTGAACTAGAAATCTCTGGCCACAAGAGTGGGGTAATTTTACATTTCCAAAGAAACCCTCTGTATGTTTTATTGAAGGTAGGTTTTAGTGCAGTTAGGGTGAAAGTAAGGAAACTTAAAAGGCCTTAGCAAGTCAGATGAGGATGGTAGTTACTCAGACCAGGAGATATGGTGGTGGAGATGGTTACAATGTTAGAATGATGACTGTATTCTGAGCAGGCAGCTTAAGGAATAGAGCCCTGATTTGGGAAGCTCATGCTCTTAACCCCCAGTGTCTCTTGAGAATCTCACCACACCAACAAAGAAGCTTCTTATTAGGAGACTTTCTCTCATTATTGCAAAGAGCTATTCTTTTTTTGTTTTTTAATTTTAATTTTTTTTTCAGTGTTCTGAGATTCATTGCCTGTTCCCCACACCCAGTGCTTCATGCAATACGTGCCCTCAGTACCCACCACGAGGCTCTCCCATCCTCCCACCCCCTTCCCTCCAAGTCCCTCAGTTTGTTTCTGTGTCCAAAGTCTCTCTTGTTTCATTTCTCTCCCTGAATTACCCTACTTCCCATTTACTTTCCTTCTCCTACTACTGTCTTCTATATTACCCCTTATGCACCGCAAGTAAGTAAAACCATGTGATACTTGAATTTCTCTACTTGGCTTATTTCACTCAGCATAATCTCTTCCAATCCAGTCCATGTGGCTACAAAAGTTGGATATTCATCCTTTCTGATGGAGGCATAGTATTCCATTGTATATATGTACCACATCTTCTTTATCCATTCATCTGTTAATGGGCACCTTGGCTCTTTCCACAGTTTGGCGATTGTGGCCATTGCTGTGATGAACATTGGGGTACATATGGCCCTTCTTTTCACTACATCCGTATCTTTGGGATAAATGCCCAGTAGTGCAATTGCAGGGTTATAGGGTAGCTCTATCTTTAATTTTTTAAGGAATCTCCACACTGTTTTCCAAAGCGGCTGCACCAGCTTGCATTCCCACCAACAGTGTAAGAGAGTTCCCCTTTCTCCACAGCCTCTCCAACACTTGTTGCTTCCTGACTTGTTAATTTTGGCCATTCTGACTGGTGTAAGGTGGTATCTTAGAGTGCTTTTGATTTGAATTTCCCTGATAGCTAGTGACACTGAACATTTTTTCATGTATCCATTAGCCATTTGTATATCTTCTCTGGAGAAGTGCCTCTTCATGTCTTTTGCCCATTTTTTGATGTGTTCATCTTCTTTTTGGATGTTGAGTTTGAGTAGTTCTTTATAGATCTTGGATACCAGCCCTTTGTCTGCAGTGTCATTTGCAAATATCTTCTCCCATTCTGTGGGTTGCCTCTTTGTTCTGTTGACCATTTCCTTTGCTGTACAGAAGCTTTTTATGTTGGTAAAGTCCCAGAAGTTCATTTTCGCTTTTGTCTCCATTGCCTTTGGAGACGTGTCTTGAAAGAAGTTGCTGTGGCCGATGTCAAAGAGGTTACTGCCTATGTTCTTTTCCAGGATTTTGATGGATTCCTGCCTCACGTTGAGGTCTTTCATCCATTTTGAGTTTGCTTTTGTGTGTGGTGTAAGGGAATGGTGTAGTTTCATTCTTCTATATGTAGCTGTCCAATTTTCCCAGCACCATTTATTGAAGAGACTGTCTTCTTTCTCCTGGATATTTTTCCTGTTTTGTCAAAGATGATTTGCCCATAGATATGTGGGTCCATATCTGGACTCTCTACTCTGTTCCGTTGGTCTATTTCTCTGTTTTTGTGCCAGTACTATGCTGTCTTGGTAATCACAGCTTTGTAATAAAGTCTGAAGTCAAGTAACGAGATGTCCCCAGCTTTGTTTTTCTTTTTCAGCAATTCCTTAGCGATTCAGGGTCTTTTTTGGTTCCATATAAATTTTAGGATTGTTTGTTCAAATGCTTTGAAGAATGTTGGTGGAATTTTGATCGGAATGGCATTGAAAGTATAGATTTATCTGGGCAGTATAGACATTTTGACAATGTTTATTCTTCTGATCCATGAGCATGGAATGGTCTTCCCTCTTTGTGTCTTCTTCAATTTCTTTCATGAGTGTTCTGTAGTTCCTCGAGTACAGATCCTTGACTTCTTTAGTTAGGTTTATTCCTAAGTATCTTATGGGTTTTGGTGCTATAGTAAATGGAATCGATTCTCTGATTTCCCTTTCTATATTTTCATTGTTAGTGCAACTGATTTCTGTGCATTGATTTTGTATCCTACCACATTACCGAATTGTTGTATGAGTTCTAGTAGTTTGGGGGTAGAGTCTTCTGGGTTTTCCACATAGCGTATCATGTCATCTGCAAAGAGAGAGAGTTTGACTTCTTCTTTGTCAAGCTGAATACTTTTTATTTCTTTCTGTTGTCTGATTGCTGTTGCTAGGACTTCTAACACTATGTTGAACAGTAGTCGTGAGAGTGGGCATCCTTGTCTTGTTCCTGATCTCAGAGGGAAGGCTGTCAGTTTTTCCCTGTTGAGAATGATATTCGCTGTGGGTTTTCATAGGTATATTTTATGAGGTTGAGAAATGTTCCCTGTATCCCTATACTTTGTGAAGAGTTTTGATCAGGAATGGATGTTGTATTTTGTCAAATGCCGCAAAGAGCTATTCTTAAAATGAAGCTGGGCTTTTAGTTCTTTATATATATAAACATTTTTCTTTCTTTTTTTTTAAAGATTTTATTTATTTGACAGAGAGAGAGAGAGATCACAAATAGGTGGAGAGGCAGACAGAGAAAGAGAAAGAGGGGGGAAGCAGGCTCCCTACTGAGCAGAGAGCCAGATGTGGGACTCGATCCCAGGACCCTGAGATCATGACCTGAGACAGAGGTAGACACTTCACCCTCTGAGACACCCAGAAACCCTTGGCTTTTAGTTCTTTGGCTATATGCATTTCATAGATTGTGCTGTAGGGCCTGTCCTTTGTACAGGACATTCTCTCATCTTTACCCCACATGCCCTGCTAAAAATACTGTCTCTTCAGAGTCCAAGTCCCAGATTCAGTGACTATATATTATTTCCTATAAAGAGTCTTCCTCTCCTGGCCAGAGACACTAAGAATGAGGATAGCCCTTGAACTACCTAAGGCATAGATTACACTCAAGTCACTCGAGAGAGATTTTAATTTTCTGGAATTAGAGAAGGGAAACAGTTGCCGGTAGGAGGTTAATTAAGGAACTGCAGGAAGGGACTGTGTCAAGTAGCCTGTCAATTTTAGAACATGGCTGACCACAATTGTAGAAATTCAAGTAACATACATTTACCTTGTTCTGTATTAAAATTTTGTACATTAGAAATTTTACTTTTATTTATTTGCAATGAAATAGACCAACAATTCAATGTATTTGCCCTCTTTTTGAGGGGGAAAAAAAAACCCCTGTGACATATGGTTTTTTAAATCATGCAATTTTATTGTCTTAGTTGTTTACCTGGCTTCAAATACTATTTTTGGTGGGAGAATATATACCAAACTAAGCTGTTATCAGCAGTAATGAATTTGAACTGTCAAGCACTACTTTTTTTTCAAAAGTATCTCATTAGACTACCACATGTTCCTATAATGAGTTCCTTCATACTAAATAAACATATGAGTGTCAAAATGAAGCTCAAGAATTTGGGCATAAAGAAATGAAAAGAATGATTTTTGAAATTCTGTACGACATACTGGTTCGAGATTCAGTATGAATATATGTAATCACAAATAAAGTCTGTGTGTGTACCCTCTGGTTTCTTAAGAAGTTAATAGGCTTGTTGAGTAACAGGCTTGTTGAGTTGTCTCTTTTTGGGGTTACTTCAGTGGTTGAAAATTTTTTCAGAAAAACCTTTATTGAATTGAATTTTTAACATTTGACTTTTATTTTGGTAAGTGTTATTAGATATTATGCTTCTTGCTGGAATCAGGATTTTTGTATCTTCTTCCAAAGTCAATTTCTGTGATCACAATCAGTAGACAATCTTATGCCTACCTATCGTCTTCAGGTAGGACTTCAGGAGAGATAATAAAATATACAAAGGTAAATTCATTTACTCAATATATATTGATTGGAGACCTATCATGCTAAGGGTAGAGTAAAGAGGAGACAAATGCTCGCTCTGAGTAGAATTTATATTCTAGTTAAGGAGAAGACAATAAAAATAAACTATTATATACTCTGTAATTTGGTAATAAGTTTTATGAAGAAGAATGGATCAGCACAAGAGATTAGAGAGGGATGGGGATGGGCAGTACTATTTTATGTAGAAAAGTAAATGCAAGCTCTTTATGAAATTAACTACTGTGAAAACTGATTGCTCTCTATAGCCCTGATGAGTTCTACTGAATTCTGTTGAGCCACAAGAATTTTTTTTTTTTTGTATAAACCAGAAGCTAGACTTAATATTCTTCCTTTTCCATACACCTGAACATGGGCTTTGCTTGGCTTCTCAGGGTTATATGAGACTAGAGTAAGAGCTCTCTCTTCATTTGTCATATCAACAGATGAGAATGGAGTTCTAAAATAGCATAGACTCAAAAGAAGCAAATAGTCATGGGGGACCTGGATAGCTCAGTCGTTAAGTGTCTACCCTCAGCTCAGGTCATGATCTCAGAGCCCTGGGATTGAGCCCCCCATTGAGTCCTGCATCTGACTACCTGCTGGGCGGGGTGCATTCTTCTCCCTCTCCCACTCCCCCTGCTTGTGTTCCCTTTCTCACTATGTCCCTCTCTGTCAAATAAATAAATAAAATCTTAAAAAAAAAAGAAGCAAATAGCGATGGTCTAAAAGCAGAATCCTATGAAAATAGTCCAAAGTACATACTAAATAAGCAAATAATCTTCAGTGTCTTTCTTCCACCCTCTGAAAGCACCTCTTCAGTAGTGTGGCCCAGACTGTTTAGCTTTGACTTATGTTCCCTGTGTTCTTTAGGGCGGGATGCTGTGAGTTTGAGGCTGGGTAAGCCTTGAGTTCTATTCGACTTAGTTCTTAGATACCTGTATGCCTAAGATTTTCTTAAGGATCTTATTAAAATGTAGATTCCAAGTACCAGCCATAGATAGTCTGCTTTGGTAATTCTGGAAGGCAAACCAAGTACCAGTGGCCCAGTGTTTAAAGTCCTTCCCTTCACCTGTTTAGGAGATTGGAATCAAGATACCAAATCTGACTGATATTAGGAATAACACTGAAGATCATCTTAAAAATTAGTACTCAGTTGAGTACTTAAACCACATGCATCTGAACATTTAGAGATGAAGTTCAGATTATAAAGCTTTTTTAAAAACTTCTAATAAAGGTCCTCAGTTTTATTCCTCAAAGTAGAGAATCACCATTTTAGTGGTGTGGGAGGGAGGGCAATTCAATACTTAGCTCTCTACCTGATATCTACGTAGCTCTCTAACCTGACGCAGCACTTGCTCACTGATGGGCTATATCTACATAACCAGAAAAAAGTTAGAGAACACAATAACAAAAAAGTTGAAAACCTTTCATAGGTATCTTCAGAAATGTTTAAAAAGGTTTGTACTTATAAAATAATGCTTTATGTACAAAAACTAAAGCCACAGAAGGTTAGAAAGAATTCTTGGCATTTAAAAATGTAATTTCCAAAACCAATTAATAGTAGAGTTGCAAAGTTCAGTCCAGGAAAATCTCCTAGTATATAGAAATGAAGGGGACTAGGGCATCTAGTTGGTGAAGTGTCTGCCTTTGGCTCAGGTCATGATCTCTGGGTCCTGGGGTCAAGTCCTGTATCAAGCTACTTGTTCAAAGGAAAGCCTGCTTCTTCCTCTGCCTGCTACTCCGCTGCTTGTGTATATGCTCTCTCTCTCTCTCTCTCTCTCTCTCTCTCTGCCACCTAAATAAATAAAATCTTAAAAAAAATAAAGAAATAAATGAAGGGGACTGGGAGGAAGAAAATTAAAAAAAAATAGGATCATTCCAAAAGATTCAACATTTCATTCATAGAAATTTCAGAAAAAAAGGATAGAGAAAATGAAGGGAAGGAAATCAAATAAAAAGAGAAGAGAAAGAAAAAGAAGAAAACACAAGTTCTCAGAGTTCACAGACAACTGAGACTTCAAGATGGAAAGGAAGGAGGGAAAAGATCCAAACTGCACACTGATTTTAAATAGAAGATTCTCAGACCATCCAGACAGTAGAGGGAAACAAAACGGAACAAAACAAAAAAATGACAAAGCAGGTCACTTACAAAGAAAGAAGCATTTGGCTGGTATCAGGCTTTTCATTGGCAAAAGTACATGCCAGCTGACAGTAGAGTGAATCCAAAGTTTGAGTGAAAATTCTTTGAAGCCTGGAATTTTGAAGACAGAAAACCATTCATTCAATACCACTGCAAAAAGATGTTTTTAGATGTTCGAGAACAATTCATTCTTGTAATGCATCCATTTTTAGGAACAACTAGGCAAATGATCCTAATAGCCAAGGGGATGGAGATGATGGATAAAAGAATAACCAACCAAACCCAGGATTTGAGTGGTAGCAATTCCATGAAGAGAGTTGAGCTACAGGGCTAGAGATTTTTGTTCTATTAGATTTGTTTAAGGTCCTATGACTTGATTTGTCAAATGCAAGAGATGATTCTTTCCTGGCAGCCCACACCTACATGGCAACTCAAGACTTTCTTCTAGTTCTACTTCCCATTCTGTATTTTAATATTTTTATTATTTCTATATCAACAGAGTTTATATCTACCCACTATTTAAAATTTTTATTGCCATAAAAATACATTTAAATGTATCATTTTAAGCATTTTTCAGTGTATAATTCATTGCATTAAGTATACAATGTTGTGCAAGAATCACAACTGTTTCTAAAATGTTTTCATCATTCCAAACAGAAATTCTGAAAACATTAATCAGTGGTTCTTCATTTTTCCCTGTTGCCAGCCCCGACCAACTCTAATCTTTCTTTCTCTATAAATTGTCTATTGCAGGAATTTCCTATAAGCAAATGTTTCTCCTTTTTGCTTGGTTTATTGCACTTAACATGTTTTAAAGGTTCATGCATACTGTAGCATGTGTCAGAACTTTGTTTTATGACTTAATAATTTCCCATTGTATGTACATATCACATTTGAAAATTCTATTCAACCAGGATGAAGATTTAGGCTTTTTTCACCTTTTTGGCTATTGTGAGCAATGCTGTAATGAACAATGGTGTAAAAGTATCTGTTTATGTCTCTGTTTTCAAACCTTTTGTGTATATATACCTTGGGGTGGAACTACTGGGTCATATGATAGTCCTATGTGTAACTTTTTCAGGAATCATCAAACTGCTTTTCAGAGTACCTATACCATATAACACCCCTCCCCCCAATTTACAAGTGTTCTATTTTTGTTCCATCCATCCTCTACAATACTTGCTATTTTCTGTTTCTGGTTATTGCTATTGCTGGTGTTTGTCTTTCGTTGAGCTTTAGTAAAGTCATCCTAGTATTTGTGAAGTTGAGAAGGCACATCTATTTGTGGTTCAGATTTGCATTTCCCTAAAGGCAAATGATGTGGTTATAATATTGAGCATCTTTTAATGTTCCCCATTGGCCATTTGTGTGGCTTCTTTGAGAAGTGTTATGTCCTTTGCCCATTTAAAAAAAAAAATATTTATTTATTTGACAGAGAGAAACACAGCTAGAGAAGGGGAGTGCGAGAGGGAGAAGCAGGCTTCCCGTCAAGTCGGGAGGTCCATGTGGGGCTGGACCCTGGGACTCGGGATCATGCCCTGACTTAAGGCAGACACTTAAAGACTTAGCCAGGTGACCCCCTTTGCCCGTGTTTTAATTGGGATTGTCTGTCTTTATCGTTGACTTGTTGACCCACTATTTTTTTACTCTCTTGTACCTTTTTTTGAAGTGTGAGTTCTATAATTAAATATATTTGGTGCTCGCTGCAGATGTTTGTCTTGAAACAAATCTCTATTCGTTTCATGATTTATGAAGCATATTGATAAACAGATTCTCCAGAATGCATTGATGAATACAGTATTTCCTGAATTCTTATATTTTGTTAGCATTCTTCTCAGTAGGAAAACCTCAAGGATAATTTGGCTAGATATAAAAAATCCTCAGTTCATCTTTTCTTCATTGAGAATTAAAAAAATATTGCTCCATTGTTTTTGTAGCATTAAATACTGTTGTCAATAATCTGATGTCAATTTGATTTTCTCTCCTATATAAATAATGTAATTTTTTTTTTTTTAAGATTTTATTTATTTGACAGAGAGAAACACAGCCAGAGAGGGAACACAAGTAGGGGGAGTGAGAGAGGGAGAAGCAGGCTTCCTGCCAAGCAGGGAGCCCTATGTGGGACTCGATCCCCGGTCTCCGGGATCATGACCTGAGCCGAAGGCAGTTGCTCAACCAACTGAGCCACCCAGGCACCCCTAATGTAAAATTTTTGATGGGGGTGACTGGATGACAAAATCCAGTTGTTATAGTAGTTTACATACCGTGATTAATATTCTGGTCAAATTTCCAGCGAGTTGGTATGACTGTATGTAGATTTAAAACTTTCCAGGACAGTTTTTCATATATTTTTTGTTCTATTTCTTTGACTTTCTGTTTGACACTCCAAATATATTTATTTTATTTTTCAATCTTTAGTCTTTCCTTCTTCTATCTTCCTTACTGGATTTCCATGATATTATTCACTCTTGAGCCTTTCAAAATTAAGTTATATTATATATAATAATAAAACATTATTTGATATTCTATATCAAATAAAAATATATAATAATAAAATTAGAATTTGATTCTTTCTTAATTATTTCATATGATCCATCAGTTTTTGCTTTATATCTTTGTCTAACCATTTAATATCTGAGCTTATTTATTTTTGATTGCTCAGTTATTTCCAAACTTACATTATTTTCTTAATTTATTTTAGCTCATTTATGATATCATAATTAGTCGTCTGCTTTGTTCCTATTTTTTTGATATGTTGCTATTTTCTTATAATAAATTTATATGTTATCTGATAAACACCTCCTTCCCCCTTCATATACACACCACGATATAATGAGATTGGCTTTCCTGGGCTATTTAGAGAAGATTCCTATGGAAGTGAGGGGAGATGCACAGTAGGGTAAGTTTCTTAGCTTTTAATCTTTGAGGCTTCTTCCTTTCCTGTGAACATGAATGATTGATGTACATTTGTGTTTTCCCCTCAATAGCCCTGATTTACCTCTCAGAGATAAGTTACCTTAAGGATAATGTCCCCTAGCTACTCTAGTGTTCTATGAGCCTTGTCTTACAAGACAGTACCCTCAGGTTTAGATGTTATATTTTGTTATTTTAGTACTTCTTATTATTTGTTTTCTCCAAGTCCCTTCCCTTATTCATGCTCTAAACATTCTTGTTCTCTTAACCCTAGTGCTATGCCCTGCATCATTAGGTTTTTATTCCCAGTAGTTTTCCAGCAGGTTTAAGTTCTGTACATCTCAAAGTAGTATCTACTTGGCATTTCTGAATTTTTCAGTTACACTCCACACCATGATCCTCACAAATCTCTGTGTAGTTTAGTTTTAACAGATTTTATTTTTTCAAGTACTTTTAGGTTCATGGCAAAATTGAGAGGAAGGTATAGATTTCCCCTGTACCCCCTGCCCTCACACATTGTTTTAGCCGCCCCCATGATTGATAAAACCCACCAGAGTGGTACATGTTACAGCTGTTCAACATACATTGACACAGTATTACCACCCAGAGACTGTAGTTTACATTAGGTTTCCTTTGGAGTTGTGCATATATAATGACATGTATCTACCATTATAGTAAGGTACAGAGTATCACTGCCTTAAAACTTTCTTGTGTTCTACCTACTCGTCCCTTACCCCTCTGCCCCCAACCCCTGACAACCACTTATCTTTTTCATGTCTCCATAGTTTTGCCTTTCCTAAAGTGTCATATAATTGAAATCACAAAGTGTGTAGCTGTTTTCAGATTGGCTTTTTTCAGTTAGTAATTTTTTAGTTTTCTCCATCTTTCTTCCTCATAACTTTATAGCTTTTTTTTTTTTTTTTTAGTGCTGTGTATTACTGCATTATATGGATGTATTCATCTCCTGGAAGACATCTTGATTGTTTCAAATTTTGATAGTTATGAATAAAAATCTGTCTGTGACCTTTGGTGTGGACATAGCTTTTATTTTGTTTGGGTAGACACCAAGAAGCAAAATTGTTGGATCATGTAGTAAGAGTATGTTTAGTTTTGTAAGAAACTACCGAACTATCTCCCAAAGTTGAGGTACCATTTTGCATTCCTGTCAACAATGAATGTAAGTTTTTCTCTACATCCTCACTGGCATTTGGTGGTGGTGTTGTTCCATATTTGGCTATCCTATTAGTTATATGATGGTTGTGTATGTATTTTTTCACTTACCAGAAAATTGGAGAATATTCCTCATTTTTTTTGTTCATTCTCAGATTTAGGAAGGGATCCTCTCTTTTTAGGGTGAGTAATAATTGACTTTTTTCCCCTCCCTTCTGGAGCTGAGAATAGTGTCTTTCTTCTCTTGCCATAAAATATCTGATTTGGGGGCACCTGGGTGGCTCAGTTGGTTAAGCGACTGCCTTTGGCTCAGGTCATGATTCCAGAGACCCGGGATCAAGCCCCGCATCGGGCTCCCTGCTTGCTGGGAAGTTTGCTTCTCCCTCTTTCATTCCCTCTGCTTGTGTTCCTTCTCTAGCTGTGTTTCTCTCTGTCAAATGAATAAATAAAATATTTTCAAAAAAAATCTGGGGCGCCTGGGTGGCTCAGTTGGTTAAGCGACTGCCTTCAGCTCAGGTCATGATCCTGGAGACCCGGGATCGAGTCCCACATCAGGCTCCCTGCTCAGCAAGAAGCCTGCTTCTCCCTCTCTCACTCCCCCTGCTTGTGTTCCTTCTCTGGCTGTGTTTCTCTCTGTCAAATAAATAAAATGTTAAAAAAAAAAAATCTGATTTTGCCCAAGTCCTGATGTTGGTACTATGTCAGCCACAGCCATGAGCACCCTATGACTTTGGGATATTTTCTGTCATTTATCTTGGTCAAAGAGCTTATTTGTGCTGTTTTTTGTTTTCTTTGTTTTGGGTGCTTTAAATCCATTTTTTAAAATTTTTGTTTTTTAGAAAAGTTTGGAGAGATTGAAAAACTTCATTAGTGATCATGTTATGGGAAGTTCTAAATGTGATGCTAAATTATTTTATGACATATATAAAGTAGTTTTGTCAAATGTTGTGCAGTAGTTAATTGAATGCATGTTTTGTATTCAGAGCACATATTTTTAGTGGAAATTTTTTTGGTGTCACTTAGGAACCTGAACATCCTTAGTTGTTCTCAAGGATTTAATCAATATTATCTCCTTATTATCTCTTCTAATTGGGTATTGACAATTCTGTTGTCATTTGTGTCTAAACTCTATAAGCCAAATTTCTAACTACTGGATGTTTATAATCTTGGCTTTATTTATTTATTTATTTATTTATTTATTTATTTATTTATATTAATAGTGGAAAAACATTTTCTATAGTAGATAGAAACTGTTCATGGGTTTTTTTATATTCTCTGGTAAAATTATTTAAAATTTTTTTTGACATTGCCTTAAACGGTGCTTCCTTCCGAGAATACAGATTTATTATTATTTGGTGAAAACTACAGAGATACATCTATAAAGTCTTCTCAACTTTTGTACTGCTAAGGATATATTAGACATCATATTTCACTGAATCAAGATAGAATACAATATGGGAATTGTATTCTGAATGGTTAAAAGACAACAGTAGGATTCCACTAAATAAAAATCTTCTAATTTTTGTTTAAAATGCATTCGAATTTGAAAATGTTTGCATGTGTTTTTTGTTTTTTTTCATGATGTATTTGGACTTTTGGGATCTGTAGTTTTGCCTAAAAATCTATAGGTATTAAGCTGTCATTTATTTTTGAACTTTGAAACTGTGAGTTTTCATTCTTGTTACTAAAGTTTGGGCTTTATTATCTTCTCACAGTTTTTTATTGTGATCTCTTGGAGGGTTGTTAATTTGTTCTATTGTTACCGAGTATATTCAGTATAATGTGTTGCCTTTTAGGGCAGCTGAAATGTCTTCTCTCTTCCTGAAATTGTTTCCACTCACTGTCTCCTGAGCTCCTTAAGAAAAGCTGGTTTTGAATCTAGTCAAAGTCTATGAAGTCTAGTCTATGAAGTAGACAAAGTCTAGTCTAGTCCATGAAGGAAACTGAACCATATTTTCAGTGATGGTGATATAAGAAATATATTTGACTCTATTGGTTTTATTTCTCTCTCCTTCCCTTTTGATTCTTACAATCAAATCACACAGGATTTCCAAGACAATATGAAGAAAGAACATTAAATTATCTCACTAAATGTTGTACAGATATAACTGATTGAAAGTTAGGAATGTGGGATATGTTGGATCAGATAAAATATATTATTAAAATTAATTTCACTATTGCTTTTATATTTTTTAAGATAGCCGCTAAAAAACTTAAACTCACACACCTGCAGCTCACATTCTATATTTATTGGACATTGCTGATTGAGAGGGGCAAGAAAAGGCCACCTAAACTTGCACCTAAACAAAAGCTTTCCTCATTGTTCTACTTCCTTCAACATGCCTCATAGTGATATTATAAAGGGTTAAATAGCAAGTAAATTATCCTATGATATCTACTTGTTATATTTATATTGAAAATCTGTGGCATTTTTAGGGGTTAATAGAAGATTGCAAGATGCAAATCCCAGCTAAACATGGCCTCATCATGTTATCATAGATGCACATGTAAATTGTGACAGTGTTCTGAGTTTTCTACTTAATGGGCAGAAGTTGAAATGAATAGAATTGATTGCTTGTAGGATAGCCAACTTATTCACAACATATTAGGCACAATTAAAATTTAAACTTTTATTCTGTATCAGTAACTCTGACCTTATTAAGGACTCCAAATTGCTTTTTTTGTAATAATCTGAGTCTCGATGTTCTGACAATTTCAATAACAGAGCTTTCCTAATCCAATAAATGGTAGTAGTATAGAAAATGAATATCAATGGCATTGCAGACCTATGATTCTATTTGTACTCAATTTGTAAAGTAATAACAATCTCAAGGGTGTGAGGAAACATAAAACACACAAAACCCAGTAATTTTTCTTCTTTTTAAGTCAGCAGAATGAAATGTCCAGAGGTGAGGGGGTCTCTGCTGAATGAAAACACAAGTACAATGTGATAATGAAAGTATTCAGTTTCACTTTTTTGCTTAGATTCTGCATCCTCATACCAAACCTCAAGATCCACCTTTTCTTAAGAAAATTTTAACACTTATTTGAAATGTGGTCTGATGCTTCCATGGAAAATAAAGAATAACAGGGCCATTAATAAGACACCTTTCAGTTCTGAAAAGATTCTGATATAGAGGAGGTCAAATATTATTTACAAATGGTCTAAGACATCTTCTACACTAAAAGCTAGGCATATCACTTGAAGATGATATATGTTGTTACAATGAACTAAGAAACAGTGATTAAATCCGTGTCTCCTTTGAGAGTTGTTACTGGTTGTGTTCAGTAAACATTAGAATTTTTTAAAAAGTTTTTTGATTTCTTGACTAACATGAAACTTACTTGAGATAACTGCTTCTAATTTCCTTCTCTTCTTATTGAAATATGGAAACATAGAAGATATATGAATTTATAACAGGACTATAAACTAGGCTTATTATCTATGGCCTGCCAGACTTTAAGAAGAATGTAAACTAACTAAAATACCCAAAAGGGATTTGGGCAAAGCAGTGGCCCCAAGTGGTATTTTTTAATCATTATACCACTTCATATCTCTGATTTATTTAGAAATGTGTGTGTGTGTTGTGGAAGGAGCATTGTTTGGGTACTATGATGACTGTAGGATGACCATGGACAACTTGGTACATGAAGCTAAGGACACTAAAAATCCTATAGTCTATGGGACAGTCTTCAATCATAAAGAAATCTGAAGCCAAATTCAGACAATGCTTCCATTGAGATGCACTGTGAATGAAGATTGCAACCTACCCATTGGATTGGCCTTCACTTGACCTTCATCCCTGCAACAATAAATAATGCAACAGCACTGAATTTATTTTTCCACTGCTCTTCCCAGTCAGCTTTATTGATTCTTCTTTGGAAAAATCTAAATACAATACAATATTAGAATTGTAATATATTCCTTATACAGAAATTATAATTACCTTTTTCCTTGGTCAGAATGTGAAGAACTGCCTATTGAGATAGCATTTTAAAGACAAACATTTTCACATGCATAATTTAAAAGTATTTTCCTCTATTTTTTTCTTCCTCTTTTTCCTTTTCTATTTTTGCTTCCTTTGTATTCATCTTGCTACATAAAATGAACCCAGTTTTTAGTAACCTACATCAAAAAATAATACTTTGTAATTATAAACTTATGTCTTATAAGTAAAAATAGGTGCCTAGTTTTCAAAGACTGATGTCTATCCCAGCCATCTAGAAGATTGTGTTAGATTACTTGTTAGGAGTATGCCCTATATTATAAGGAAATTGTACCTTTCCCCGTATCTATATAAGACCAATCATAGAGACCCAATGGTATTTCTCCTTTTCAACCTTTCTTAGAAGTGAAGTAGGAATGAGAGAATAAGAATGTTACCTTTTCAAGAGATAGTCCAAGATGGCCGAGGAGTAGGAGATGTTAGTTTCATCTGGTCCCAGGAATTCAGCTAAATAGCTATCAAATCAATCTGAACACCTGCAAACTCAACTAGAGATCTAAAATAACTACAACTCCACAAATTAAAAAAATGACCACTTTCTGCAAGGTAGGAGGTGCAAAGAAGTGAATCTGAGGGGTATATCATAAGATAAACTGGAGGAAGGGGGAGCCTCCCTAAACCAGCCACTGGAAAGTGTTGTGGCAGTGGAGTGCAAAATCAAAGCTTTCAAAAGTCTGCTCCAGTAAGGAACATCCATGCCTGAAAGGTGTTCAGGTGGCAAAATGGGATAAAGGGGATTACAAAACATGACACAGTTTGGCAACCATTGTGCCAAACATGGGCCCAATGAGTGGAAGAACCAACAACACCTCCCTTCTTTCCCTTAGACTGTCAGCAGGGGAGTGCACCACAGGAGTCTGCAGGGTTTGGAGACTAGAAATGGGGTCCCATGCCTGAGATAGAAGTGGTCCATCACAGAGTGTGGATGGATGCAGACCATGGAGATAGGAATGACTGACTGCTTTTCCCTCAGAATGCACTGAGTGGTGGGGCCGCAAGCTTTCAGAGCTGGAGCTGGAGACTGGGGAGCAGCCATTTTTATTCTTATCCTCTCAAGCCCAATGGGAAGCCTTTGGGGAACAAAAGCCCTATAGACCAATCCAGAACCACTTACCTGGTCTCCTGGCAAGGGCAGTGCAGTTCTTCCCAGGGCAAAGACACCTGAGAATCAAGCAACGGTTCCCTCCCTGAGAAGATTAGCAAGAACATCCTGCTAAGACAGCACATCACACAAAACTGCAAAACTTCAGTGCTAGGGGAAAATAGTATACAGAATTTATTTTTTTTTCTCATGATTCTTTAGTCTTTTAAGTTTAAATTTTTTCTTTCCTTTCTTATTTTATCAACCTTAATTTTTTAAATTTTATTTTTATATTAAATATTTATATTATATTTATAATTTTTATTTTTACATTCTATCCTTTCATTGTACTTAATTTTATTTTTGTATATGTATAAGCTTTTCTTTCTTTATAGTTTGGGGATGCAGTTTCTTCTAACAGACCAAAATACACCCAGAATCTAGCATATTGCTCTGTTCTCTTCATGTATCTGATTATATTCTCTCGCTACTCTTCTTCCTCCCCCTCCTTCTTTTGCTAAAGTATTTTTATTTTTAAATTTTTATATTTGTACTTACATTCTATCCTGTCAATGTATTTAATTTTATTTTAGTATATATATATGTTTTTCTTTATTTATAATTGTGGGATATAGTTTTTTCCAACAAACAGACCAAAATACACTCAGAATATAGTGTATTACTCTGTTCTGTTCCCATGTTTGTTTATATTCCTTCTCTCTTTCTCTTTTTTTTTTGGCTTTTAGTTTTCATTTCTACAATTACATTCTATCCTTTCAATGTATTTCATTTTATATTTGTACATATATAAGTTTTTCTCTCTTTACAATTTTGGGATCTAGTAGTTTAACAAAAAGGCCAAAATGCACAAAGGATCCAATGTATTGCTCTGTTATGTTCAGCTGTCTGATTATATTCTCTTTTAAAATTTTTTAATTTTATTTACAATTTTCAGTTTCAGGTTTCTTCTGATTTGTTTAGTATATATTTCTCTGGGGTCATTGTTGCCATTTTACTGTTTTGTTCTCTTGTTCATCTATTCTTCTCTGTACAGAAAGACAAGATGGAAAAACTCACCTTAGAAAGAGAAAAGGAGGCAGTACTGATTGCCAGGGACCTAATCAGTATATAAGTAAGATGTTGGAAATAGAGTTCAGAATAATGACTATAAAGATAGTATCTGGGCTTGAAAAAAGCATAGAAGATGCTAGGGAATCCCTTTCTGGAGAAATATAAGAAGTAAAACCTAATCAAATTTAAATAAAAAAGGCTAATAAGGAGATGGAATAAAAAATGGAGAATTTAACTGCTACAGAAAGTGAGGCAGAAGAGACAATTAGTGACATAGAAGACGTATGATGGAGAATAAATAAACTGAGAAAAAGAGAGATAAATAACTATTGGATTATGAGGAGTGAATTCAAGAGATCAGTAATACTATAAAGTGAAACAATACTAGAATAACTGGAATCCCAGGAAAGAGAGAAGGGGGAAGAATGTATATTGGAGCAAATTGTATCTGAGAACTTCCCTAATCTGGGGAAGGCATTCAAGTCCAGGAGGCACAGAGAACTCCCCTCGGAAAAAAATCAATAAAAAACAGGGCAACACCTTGACATGTAATAATAAAACTTGCAAATCTCAGAGACAAAGAGAAAATCCTGAAAGCAGCTCAAGACAAGATCCACAGCTTGCAAGGGTAGAGATAGTAGATTGACAACAGAACTATCCAGAGACCTGGCAGGTCAGAAAGGACTGCGAGGATATAGTCTTGGTGCTAAATGAGAAAAATGTGCAGCCAAGAGTACTTTATCCAGCAAGGATGTCTTTCAAAATAGAAGGAGAGATAAAGAGCTCCCAGGACAAACAGAAACTTAAAGAATTTGTAAACACTAAACCAGCCCTGCAAGAAATATTAAAAGGGATCCTTTAAGTAAAGACAGAGCCCAAGAGTAACAGACCAGAAAGGAACAGGGACAATATAGAGAAACAGGGACTTTGCAGGTAATACAATGGTACTAAATTCATATCTTTCCATAGTTATTCTAAATGCAAATGGACTAAATGCCCCAATCAAAAGACACAGGGTATCAGATTGGATAAAAAAGCAAGACCTGTCCATATGCTATCTACAAGAAACTCAGTTTAGACCCAAAGACACCTCCAGATTATTCACCTCAATGAAGTGGGATCTATTCCTGTACTGCATCCACAAATCAATCAAAGTGATGCACTACATTAATAAAAGCAAGGACAAGAACCATACGATCCTCCCAATAGATGCAGAAAAACATTTGACAAGGTACAGCATCCTTTCTTGATTAAAACTCTTCACAGTGTAGGGATAGAGGGAACATAGCTCAATATCATAAAAACCATCAATGAAAAATTTACAGTGGATATCATTCTCAATGGGGAAAAATTGAGAGCCTTTCCCTAAGGTCAGGACTATGGCAGGGATGTCCACCATACATACTATTGTTCAACATAGTACTAGAAATCCAAGCTTCAGCAATCAGACAACAAAAAGAAATAAAATGCATCAGAATTGACAAAGAGGGAGTCAAACTCTCACTCTTCACAAATGACATGCTACTGCATGTGAAAAACCTAAAAGAGTCCATCCCCAAATTGCTAGAACTCATACAGAAATTCAGCAAAGTGGCAGGATGTAAAAATCAATGCACAGAAACCAGTTACATCTCTATATACTATCAATGAGTCAGAAGAGAGAGAAATTAAGGAGTCAATTCCACTTATAATTGCTCCAAAACCCATAGAGACAAAGGATCTGTAATTTGAAAATGCGAATGATAAAATGCTAATGAAAGATATGGTAGAAGACACAAAGAATTGAAAAAAAATTTCCTGCTTATAGATTGGAAGAAGAAATATTTTTTAAATGTCTATGCTACCTAAAACAACCTATACATTCATTGAAATCCCTATAAAAATACCAACAACTTTTTTCACAGAGCCAGAACAAATAATCCTAAAATTTGTATGGAACCAGAAAAGACCCTGCATAGCCAGAGGAATGTTAAAAAAGAAAACCAGAGCTGGCGGCATCACAATCCTGAGCTTCAACTTTATTCCAAAGAAATAATCATTAAGACAGTAAGGTACTGGCACTAAAACAGACACATAGATCAATAAAACAGAATGGAGAACCCAGAAAGGGACCCTCACCTCTGTGGTCAACTAATCTTTGACAAAGCAGGAAAGAATGTCCAATGGAAGAAAGACAGTTTCTTCAACAATTGGGAAATTGTTGGGAAAATTGGGAAAATTGGACAGCCACATGCTAAACAATAAAACCAGACCATTTCCTTACACAATACCCAAAAATAGACTCAAAATAGACAAAAGACCTCATTGTGAGACAGAAATCCCTCACAATCTTAGAGAAGAACATAAGGAGAAAACTCTGACCTTGGCTGCAGCAACTTCTTGCAACAGAAGTCTCCTAAAGCAAGGGAAACAAAAGCAAAAATGAACTGATGGGACATTATCAAGATAAAATGCTTTTGCATAGCAAAGGTAACAGTAGACAAAACCACAAGACAACTGACAGAATGGGAGAAGATATTTGCAAATGTCTTATCAGAAAAAAGGCTAGTATCCAAAATCTATAAAGACTTTATCAAACTCAACATCCAAAGAACAAATAATCCAGTCAAAAACTGGACAGAAAACATGAACAGATATTTTTCCAAAGAAGACATGACAATGGCCAACAGACACATGAAAAGATGCTCCATATCACTTCAAATTAGAGAAATACAAATAAAAACCACAATGGGATACCACCTCAAACTGGTTAGAATAGTTAAAACTTAGGAAATAAGACATGTTGGGAGGATGTGGAGAAAGAGGGACCCTCTTACATTGTTGGTGGGAATGCAAGCTGGTATAGCCACTCTGGAAAACAATATGGAGGTTCCTCAAAAAGTTTAAAATAGAGCTACCCTATAACCCAGCAATTGCATTACTAGGGATTTACCACAAAGATTCAAATGTAGTGACCCAAAGGTCAATGTTTATAGCAGCAATGTCCACAATAGCCAAACTATGGAAAGTGCCCAGCTGTCCATCGACAGATGAATGGATAAAGAAGTCTTGTACATATAAACAAACATATATACACACAATGGGATACTACTTACCCATCCCCAAAAAATGAAATCTTGCCATTTGCAACAATGTGAATGGAACTAGAGGGTATTATGCTAAACAAATTCGTCCATCAGAGAAAGACAACTATCGTGATCTTACTCATATGTGGAATTTAAGAAACAAAACAGAGGATCAGAGGGGAAAAGAGGGAAAAAATAAAATAAGACAAAATCAGAGAGGGAGACAAACCATAAAAGACTTAATCATAGGAAACAAACTGAGGGTAGCTGGAGGGGAAGTGGTGGTGGGGATTGGGTAACTGGGTGATAGACATTAAAAACAAAAGCCAAACAACAACAACAATAATAAACAAAATGAAAAGAATATCTCCTTTTCTTAGATTCTCATCTAGAATCTTGCCATGAATTTTGTTTCTAGTGTCAGTTGCTAACATTCCCAGCTCTAACATTCTTCTAGAACTCTATTGAGGGGATGTATTATAAAACTGAAAAATTCATGTGCTGCATTGTTATATCTTTGAGTCTTATAGGCCCTAAAGACTTACTTGTGAGTTCATTTGCTCTTGTTAGCTATGGACCCCCAATATTAGGTGGGAAAGCTCCCCACCTGCTACTTCCCCTATATCAGGTGGGCAATCTGCTGATTTTCAGCTCCTGACCAACCTGAGGAATTTTCAAATAAATGTATTCTTATGGGGGAATATTGACATCTTGTTACTACTGTAAGACCTCCCACAGTACCTTCTGGTCCAGTCCACTCCATTACAAAGTAAAATACCTGCATGATATTTCACCTCTCCAGCTTTTGAGTGCCAAGTGTCTACCTGTCTCTTGAATGCTAGGGAAAGACTTTGTCCTTCATCCAGGAAGTGAAGAATTGGTGAACAAAAACCACTGGTGTCATGAACAGCATCATCCAACCATGATGGAGGCCATACAGACAGATTTAACAGACTGCTTCTTAGCTAACTAACTCATTCCTAATAATGAGGGAAGGTCTCCTGGGGCAGACCAATGGCTGGCTGGCTTGTGCTTTAGTTTGCTTGTGTTTCTGTTGTCCCTTTAAGTGCTGCCATCTCTTCCATTAAGTAAGCTTTCTCCTTACCCCCGATGTGAGAACTATTGTTAACTGACTATATCATGACATGGGGTGCTGTTGGGTGAGGCCTGTGTCTTCCAGGTGGAATGGGACTCCTGCTCACAAGTCTGAGGCAGGGGGCCTGATAAGCCTAAATAGAGTATGAAGAGAGGCTGATCTATTAATATAATCTGGGTGCAGCGATAAGATAGTGTCTTAATTGGTGGGCTCTTGATTCCTGTTTGCACTTGGTTAGGCTAGAGTTCTCAAAGATAAGGACTCCAGGATATTATGTCTAGCAGGTGGCTAGATATAGAAGGTTGGGGGCAATCACCCAGACATCATTCAGGAAGGTAGTTCACTGACATAAGGCTTTGTAGAAAGGCTAAGTTTCAGGCCACCAAGAGAAATTTAAGAATGATTACCCACTGTCTCATAAGAGTAAGGGCAGGGATAGTGGAAGGGTAGTGACCTAGGCCTTCTATCTGCTGCTTGCTGTGGTGTCATTGTGTGCTCCCTGACCGCAAAGGGTATGCTTTGATGTGTGTGTACATCATGGTGGCCAGTGGCTCCAGCACTGCTGAGAAATAAAGGGGGCAGGGAAGAAAATTTGGTACTCCTCTGCTCTCCCCATGCAAGATTCCTAGCCAATGTGCCTGGGCTTTATTTAGTGTTGCAGCTTACTATAATGACCAGTGGCTAATCTTACTACCACAGGACTTGAATACCTACACCTGGACCACAGACAGCATGACGTGGTTGTGTGTGGGACCCTAATCCCAGGAAAATGGACTAACATTCCCAGAGGAAGCAGGAAACCACTGGGTTCCCTTTCCTCCATCAACACCCAATGGTCTGTACTATGAATGATCAGGTGAAGACAAAAATAGAAAACTATGACGACAGCATGGCTAGATACTTAAGACAATAAAAGGGAAAAGAGGGAAGTCCTCCCAGCAGAAGATGGGACTGCAGCAGGGAACAACCTACTGGCTTCTGTGTTATGGACCCATTCCTGCCATGCTACTGTGCTACTTAAGATTCCATTGCAACAAAAATACTCAGTCTAACAATTCCTGAGGAAAACACCCATTGATTTATTGTACCACAGTGAAGGGATTCATTTAAACCTAAGTCCAGGGTACTGAACCATATAATTATTGCTGTGAGGGAGGCCCTTAAGCCCAAGGATATTACTTTTGGGCTGTTCGGAGGAAGAAATTAATAAATATGAGCAGAATAAAGAGACCACTCCCCAGGTTTGTCCAGTGACAAACGAGATGGGACGGAATGAAAGAAAAGCAAGAGATATGAGAGAGGGGGAGATCCTATCTCCCCTACCAACAATACTATACTTACATAAATAATTCTTTTATATCATATTGACAGCTAGAGGTGAGAGAGTTCCATGATTTTAAATTAAGATTAATTATGAATCATTATGTAATTACAGAAAAATCTTTATGTACATTTATAGGCCTCTTATTAGCATTAAATAAGCTAATAATAACTAATGTTCTATGTATAGCAGATGGCAGAAAAATCATATAAATTACTATTTTAATACTTAATAGTGTATGGAAAAGGCTATAATTACCCACTGCCTCCAGTGTAGATGTGATAAACCAAGGCCTAGCAAATGTAATACCTTGCCCAAAAGTTCTAGGTTTGCTTAGTAGGAAGTAGAAACAAGTCCCAACCTAAATCATCTGATTTCAGAGTTCATATACCTAGATGCTCTAAATGCCATTTCTGTTTGTGATCATGTAGAGAGCCTGTCACATATGATGTAAGGGATTGCTTCTCAAGCTTCCATGTGTCCACAGTTCACTGAAGATCTCACTGAAATGCACACTCATAGACCAAGGCTTTGACTAGCAAGGATAGGAAATCAGAGCATTGGAATGAGTGTCTAGATGACAGTGCTGAGACTCTGCTCCTGATTTGGGCAGAGACTTATCACCATATTGACCAAGTTCTAGGACTTTTATTCCTTTCTGGGAAAGAAGCATACATCAAATGTGAGTATCTATATGGAGTATCTGTTGTATTCTGGACATTATACTAGACTCTGGAGATAAAATCTCAAATGATCTATTGTCTCTCTCCCACAGAAGCTTCATACGTGATGGACTCTGAAGGTGGCATACAGTTTCTCCTCTGACCAAGGTGGGTGAGTACTCTCAGTGACAGTGAACTGACTATTGCCCAATGAGTTTGAGGGGGAAGCCACACAGCTAGTTGTATTCCCACACAGCTGTGACAGTAGCACATAGAGGTGATTCAAGTCCTCCCTCTTGTCTAGTATCACTCTTCAGCTTTCTATACACCTCTGTGATTATAAACATTTCCTTCTTCCTCCTAAGTGTCTCTAAATTTGACAAAAGCACAAATATAAATAGTATTCTTGACATGTTAATTGTGTATTTCTGTGAAATGCACATTCAAAATTTCTCCCAATTTATAGAATATATTGGTTAATAGTAAAAACGAATTTTAACTATGCATATCTGTTACTTCATGACATACTCTGTGAACTATTTCAAAACTTTTGCTGTTGTAAAATTTGTATTCTAGACTCATGCTGACTACCATTTCTTCCCTCTAGCTTATATTAATTAGGCTACAAACAGATGAATAAGACAGCTAGTGAATCAAGACTTCTGGCATCATATGAAGTAGAATAGTAAGTCAGTAACTATAAGTATGAATACAAATTTATAAATTCAAGACAAATTGTAAAACAGCTCACAAATAATAACTAGGCAGAAAAATCTAACTAAGATGATTAAGTTCAGGTCATTCCTATCTGGTTTATGTACAAATGAGAATGAAATATTTACATGCCATAGGTAGTTTCATAATTCTGACAGCAAAATCAATTGTTCTGGCAGGTGCTGGAAAAATCTATGGCATCATGGGGTTCAAAGCTGATATCAAGTAGTAAATACAATAATCAAATGTGAAAGTGAACACAGCTTTAAAGAAATGTATAGGCATACCTCAGAGATCTTATGGGTTCAGTTCCAGACCACCACAATAAAGCAAGTATCTCAATAAAGGATGCATCTCAATAAAGCAAGTCAAATGAGGTTTTCAGTTTCCCAGTGCATATAAAAAGTTATGTCTACATTATATTGCAGCCTATTAAGTGTGCAATAGCATTATGTCTCAAAACACAATGTATATACCTTAATTTAAAAATACTACTAAAAATTCTAACCATCACTTATGCTTTCAGCAATTTGTAATCTTTTTGCTGGTCATGCATATTGCCTCGATGTTGGTGGCTGCTGACTGATCAGGGTGATGGTTGCTGAAGGTTGGGGTGACTGTGGAAATTTTTAAATTTTTGTCTTTTGTTGTGACTGACTCTTTATACAGTCTTCTGTATTGATTGACTCTTTTTTTCATAAATGATTTCTCTATAGCATGTGATACTCTTTGGTAGCATTTTACCCATAATAGAATTCTTCCAAAATTGGAGTCAGTCCTCTCAATTAAAAGCTGCTGCTTCATCAGCTAAGTTTATGTAATATTCTAAATCCTTGTTGTCGTTTTAACAATCTTCACATCATCTTTACCAGGAATAGTTTCCATCTCAAGAAACCACTTTCTTTGCTCATCCCTAAGAAGCAACTCCTCATCCATTTAAGTTTTACCATGAAATTTCAGTAAATTTGGTCACATCATCAGGCTCCCCTTCTAATTCTAGTTCTATTGCTATTTCCGTAACATCTGAGGTTGCTTCCTCCATTGGTCTTGAACTTCTCAGTCATCCATGAGGGCTGTGATCATCCTGCTAATGTTGATCTTTTGGCCTTTTCCCACAAATCATGAATACTATTAATGGCATCTAGAATGGTGAATCTTTACCAGAAGGTTTTCAGTTAACTCCCCCCAGATCTATCAGATAAATCACTATCTACGACAGTTATAGCATTGCCAAACATAGTTCTTAAATAATAAGACTTGAAAGTCAGAATTACTCCTTGATCCACAGGCTGCAGGATAGGTGTCCTGTTAGCAGGCATGAAAAGAACATAAAAAAACATTAATCTTATTGTATATCTTCATCACAGCTCTTGAGTAACCAGGTATATTGTCAATATACTGTCAATGAGCACTGACATTTTGAAAGGAATCGTTGTTTTGTTTTGTTTTTGAGCAGTAGGTCTCAATAGTGTGCTTAAAGTATTCAACAAACTATGTTGTAAACAGATGTGCTGTCATGAAAGCTTTGTTTTTTCATTTATAGAGCACAGGCAAAATAGATTTAGTATGATTTTTTAAGGGTCTAGGATTTTTAGAATGGTAAATGAGCACTGACTTCAACTTAAAGTCATCAGCTTCATTAGTTCCTAACAAGAGAATCAGCTTGTTCTTTCAAGCTTTGAATCCAATATTTGACTTCTCTTCTTTAGCTATGAAAGTCCTAGATAGCGTCTTCTTCCAGTAGAAGTCCCCATTAAAAATCTGTTGTTTAAAGCAGTCACCTTCATGAATTCTCTGAGCTAGGTCTTCAGGATAACCTGCTGCAGCTTCTACACCAGCACTTCTGGCTTCATCTTACACTTTAATGTTAGGGGGATGGCTTCTTGCCTCAAACCTCATGACCCAAACTTTGATCTCAATAAAGCAAGTCAAATGAGGTTTTCAGCTTCTGCAGCTTCCTCACCTCTAAAATTGAATTAGAGTCTGGATTAGGCTTTGGCTTAAGGGAATATTGTGGTTGGTTTGGTCATATATCCAGACCACTAAAACTCCATATCAGGCTGTTTCACTTCCTTGTCATTCATATGTTCACTGGAGTTTTTTTAATTTCCTTCAAGAACTTTTTCTTTGCATTAACAGCTTTGCTAACTGTTTGGCCCAAGAGGCCTAGATTTTAGCCTATCCAGGCTTTCGATGTGCCTTTCTCACTGAGCTTAATTATTTCTAGCTTTTGATTAAAAGTTAGAGATGTGCAACTTTTCCTTTGAGATGAACACTTAGAGGCCATTGCAGATTATGAATTGACCTAATTCAATATTGTTGTGTCTCAGGGAATAGGGATGCCCAGAGAGAGGAAGAGAGATGGGAAATGATTGGCTGGCAGAATAGTCAAAATACACATATTCATTGATTAAGTTTGGCATCTTACAATGGTGCAGTTAGTGGTACCCCAAAGCAATTGAAAGAGTAGCATCAAAGATCACTGACCACAGATCACCATAACAGTTATAATAATAATAATAATAATAATAATAATAATAATAAAAGTTTGAAATATTGCAAACATTATCAAGATATGACACAAATACAAAGTAAACAAATGCAGTTGGAAAAATGGTAATGCAGTATTGCAAAGCACAGTAAAAGAAGTGCAGTAAAATAAGGTATGCCTGTTATAGCACCTGTGCATTAGTCAGTTATTAATCTTACAGAGGCATTTATTATTTATTTATTTATTTATTTATTTATTTAACTTATTTTCATAAATGGGAAGATTCATATCAACATACAGAGTCAGCCTGTAACAATTTCAAGTAAGGAAACAAGTATAGATATTTAAGTATGTTTTACAAATTATCACACATCTACCATCTTGCAGTACATTCATAACAAGCTTCAAAAGGACTTCCTATCTTTAGGACCTTCTGTCAGTACTTTAAAATTAGATACTCAGTAAATAATGGCTAAATGGAATTAGGATCTCTCTTACTGGCATTCCGTTCAAGCTACAGTCATACTTTTCAGTACATCTCATAGAAGGAAAAGCATTGTTCTAGAGAGGGCTAAAACATTTACCTACCTCAACAGATTCTTATACAGTTCTAATAATACAAATTTGTGTTTGTATGTGCACCTTGTGGTCTCTTGCCCAGTTTCTCTGATACCTGAAGCTAGCATAAATGCAAGATAAATAACTTCTAACAGTGTTAGAAAGCTTGACTTTTATGTGCCCATCAGGCAATAGAAGATGGATGATATTGTCAAGGAAATTTTCATTATAGGAAAAATGCATACTATTTGACAGACAATCCATTTTATGCCTTTCACACAGAGATTAAATCCCAATAGTCATGTTTCAAAGTCATCAAAAATAGAGAATACCTTCTGTATTTCTAACTGAAAATAATAGCATTAATTAGTTCACTTTTGGGAAAATACAATAAAATATTAATGTCTATCAAGTCATTAAAAACACAAGACTTGCAGTGATGTAAAATATATATTCATATGAATTAATATAGAAATATAGATAAATGTAACTTAAAGTGATTTGGTAAATTATTTAGACATCTGTATGTTGGAAGGATTACTTTTCACTATCTACAATAGTAATTAAATTTAAATTATGTATAAAGCAAATAACAAAGATTTTATGGAATAAATGTACTTAGTAATTATTAACAATGATATAATATATGCTTCAGAAGAGAAATCTTGTCAGTACAAAGTATTTTATTTATACAGCCTAATCAGAGATGATAATAATTAAAACCCTCCTGTAAGATTTTAGAAATAATAGATGAAAATCAATTCAACGTTCCCTTTGAAGATGCCATTGGCAGTGGTACATGGCAAGGAAGAGGTGAAAAAAATCTTAAAGAAATGCTGTACAATGGACGTGAAGTTTATTTAGTAAAATATCATGAAGGGGACATTTTTCCAAAAATTCTTGTTGACATGATTAAGAATTTCCCACTCTGGCAAATACTTTTCAGAAAACGAGAAATATTTGATTTCTTAAAAATATTAAATAACTTACATGATTTAATTGAGTTTTGATTTTCAGAGTGCTACTTTTGAATTTGTGGTATTATGTTATATATATCTTTATATGTATTTTCTTGACTCATTCAATGAAAATAGATTATTTTATATTCCTGGCTTCTTAAAAACTGAGTTAACTTCTAAAAATCAGGATAGCATGTGTGCTATCTGTGTGTGTGTTGAGAGAGGAGAGAGAATGAGAGAGTCAGCATCATGTGAACATGATTCTCTCAGATCAGCTTTGTCTGTGTTTGAGAACATAGAAAATGACTCTGCAACAAGTGTTTCATAATCTTTCCATGGAGAGTCTAAATCTCAGTCCCATTTGGTGTTGGAGACATTCCAGGAGGGAATTTGTTAGTCCTGGCTTTGGCCAGTCAGGACTTTTTTTGATGCCTAGTCAAGGTTTAGGGGTTGGTGCCTACCTTGGCTCAGGTTCTCATCCCTAAATCAATCTGTATGGCTAGAGAAGCAAGGTTATAACTTAATATAGAGCACCAGTAAAGAAATGGTGTGCTGGAAGACTAATAATAATAATAATATAATAATAATAATAATAAATGTATTTTACATGTTTTCTACATCTTTTAAGGATATTAACTTTTATGTAACATATTTTCTAATAATTTTTTCCACAGTTTGTCTTTGCTTTTTATATGGTGGTGTAATATGTAATAATTTTTTGTTTTATAGTTTATTACACTTGTTTGTATTTTTTTGTGATATATGATTTTAAAAAGCATCTTCTAAGGTCAGAAAGAAAAAAACCACAATTTTCTTCTTTCATTTCATTTTTTATCTTTATTATTGGAATTAATTTCAACATAAGGTGTGAGATATTGATGTAACTCTGTCTTTAATTGTTAACCTTTTTCCTAACATCATGAATGGAATAATTGTTCTGGTTTTAATAATTTGAAATGTCATTTTGTTATTATTGTAAATTCTCCCATGTGGGTCTTTTTCTGTGCTTTCTATTCTCTTCCATTTTTTAAAAATTCTCTTCCATTTATATATTCATTCTTGGGCCATTTTAAATTGACTCAATTTTTAAAAGTCAAATTTATTTTAAATATCTTAGTTTAATTTTTTAATACTGGTCTCACTGTCCAGTCATTCATCACATAAATTTAGAGATAATTTATTGTGTTCCAAAAGATTCCTGTTGGTATTTTTATTTGAATTTAAGTACATTTGTTAATTGATTTGCAGCAAATTAAAGAGTTAATATAAAGTGCTATCACTAATGTGATGAGCAAATCCTTTCATTCAAAATCCCTTTTATAACATTTCATCAAGATTAATATATTTGGTTCTGATTTTACATCTTATGTCTTATATTATCTTTTCTATTTAATTTTCTATATTTTGTTCCTATTTTATTATTTTCTGTATTATGTTTTGTTGATTATGTTGTGGGATGTTTTCTGTCTAGTGAACTGGAAAATATATAGCCCATTTATATTTAAAATTTGAAAAAAATCTTTAAAAATTGATATACTTTTTTTGACCAGTTTTAGGTTTGCAAATAAATTGAGTGTAAAGCACATGGAGTTCCTGTACATCCCTTCCCTTTACATATGTATAATCTTCTCTGCTATTGATACTCTGAAACACGGTGGTACATTTCTTACAATTGATGAAACTACATTAACACATCATTTTCATCCAAAGTCCTGAGGGCTCATTCTTGGAGATATACATTCTCTGGTTTTGACAAATGTTTAACAACAATGGAATATTATTTAGATAGAAATAATCTACCAAACCATGAAAAGACATAAAGGAAAGTTAAATGCATATTAATAAATGAAAGGAGAAAATCTGAAAAGGCTACATACTGTATGATTCCAACTATACAATATTCTAGAAAAGAGAAAACTCTTGGGACACTAAAAACTCAGTGGCTGCCAGAGTGGGGAGGAAGGGCCAAATAGGTAGAGCATGGAGGATTTTTAGGGCAGTGAATCTCTGTATGATACTACAGTGAATACATGGCATTATACATTTATCAAAACCCATTTGAAATTTCAAACTTTCAAATTGTATTTTTGCTTAAAAAACCACATCAGGGTGTTGCTCAGTGGGTTAAAGCCTCTGCCTTCTGCTCAGGTCATGATCTCAGGGTCCTGGGATTAAGGCCCGCATGGGGCTCTCGGCTCAGCAGGGAGCCTGTTCCCTCCTCCTCTCTCTCTGCCTGCCTCTCTGTCTAGTTGTGATCTTTCTCTCTGTCAAATAAATAAATAAAATATTTAAAGAAAAACCACTTGAAAATTTTCTACCATTTTTTTTGAAATTTATTGAGGAATCATTGACATATAATATTATATTAGTTTCAGGTGTATGACATAGTGACATTACATTTGTATACATTGTAAAATAATCACCACAGTCAGCATCTCGCACCTTAAAAAATTGATAGAGTATTATTGATTATATTCCCCATGCTGTACTTTACATCCCCATGACTTATTTTATAAATGGCATCTTGTAGTTTTTAATCCTCTTTACTCTTTTTGTCCACCTCCAACACCTCTCCCCTCTGGCAACCGCAAATCTATCCATGAGTCTGGGTTATGTTTTGGTTTTTTGTTTGTTTCTTTGTGTTTTATTTAGATTCCATATATAAGTGAAATCATGCAGTTTTGTCTTTTTCTCTCTAATTTATTTCATTTATTTCACCCTAAGATTCACATGTATTATCCCAAATGTCAAGATTTCATTTTTTTTCTTTTGTGGCTGAGTATTATTTCATGGCATATATATAATATATAATCTTTGTCTGTCCATCCATTGATGGGTATTTGAAGATTTATTTATTTTTTGAGAGAAAAAGTGAATGTACAAATTGGGGGGAAGATGGAGAGGGTGAGGAGAATCTCAGGCAGACACCTCACTGAATGAAGAGCCCCACATATGCCTGAATGTCACAACCATGAGGTCATGAACTAAGGGAAAACCAAGAGTCAGACACTCAACTGACTGAGCCATCTAGGCACCCCTGATGAACATTTAGATTACTTCCATATCTTCGCTATTATAAATAATGCTACAATAAATGTAGAGGTGCATATATCTTCTTTAATTAGTGTTTTCATTTTCTTCACATAGATAATCAGTAGTGGAATTGCTGGATCATGTGGCAGCACTACTTTTAATTTTTTTGAGGAACCTCTACATTGTTTGCCATAGTGACTGTACTGTTTCACATTCCCACCAGCAGTGCACAGAAGTTTCCTTTTCTCCATGTCCTTGCCAACACTTATTATGTCTTGTCTTTGTGACAGTAGCTGTTGTGATAGGTGTAGGGTGATAATTCATTATGGTTTTGATTTGAATTCTCCTGATGATTAGTGATATTTGACATTTATTTATGTGCCTCTTGGACATCTCTAAGTCTTCCTTGGAAATATATCTATTCAGATCTTTTGTTATTTTTTTTTTATTGAATTGTTACTGTTTTGTTTTGCTTTGTTTTTGAATTGTATGAGTAGTTTATATATTTTGGATGTTAACCCTTTATCTTCTGCATTCAGTAGGTTGCCTTTTTGTTTTGTTAAAGGCTTTCTTCACTGTGCAGAAGCTTTCTAGTTTAATATAGTGCCATTTGTTTATTTTTTCTTTTGTTTCCCTTGCCTTCAAGTCAGATTAAAAAAAAAATTCAATAAGACCTATATCAAGTATCTTACTGCCTATAATTTCTTCTAGGAGTTTAATGATTTCATGTCTTACATACAAGTCTTTTGCCTATGTTGAGTTAATTTTTGTATATAATGTGAGATAGTGATTCAGTTTTTTTGCATGTAGCTGTCCAGTTTTCCAAAATCATTTATTGAAGAGATTTTCCTTTCTGCCTATATATTCTAGCCTCTTTGGTCACAAATTAGTTGATGTATGCACATGAGTTTATTTCTGGGCTCTCTATTCTGTTCTGTTGATCAATTTTGCTTTTATTCTAACACCATACTGTTTTGATTATTACAATTTATAATATAGCTTGAAATCAGGAAGCATGATACCTCTGGCTTTGTTCTTTTGTAAGATTGCTTTGGCTGATTGGGGTCTTTCATGATTCCATACAAATGTTAGAATTATTTGCTCTGTTCTGTGCAAAATGCCATTGGAATTTTTGTAAGGATTGCATTGAATAATGGATTTATTTGGGTAATATGGATGGACATTTTGACAATATGAATTCTTCCAAGTGATAAGCACAGAATATCTTTCCATTTATTTGTTTCTTCAATTTCTTTCATTAATTTCTTATAGTTTTCAGTATACAGATCTTTTACCTCTTTGGTTAAATTTATTCCCAAGTATTTTATTGTTTTTGATAGAGTTATCAGTTATGTTATGATGGGATTATTCTTTTGATATCTCTATCTTATAGTTTGTTATTAGTGTTTAGAAGCACAATTTTTTTACATATTAATTTTGTATCCTACAGCTTTGCTGAATTCATTTATTACTTTTAAAAGTTTTTTGCTGGAGTCTTTAGGTTTTTTTTTTAATGTAGTATCATGTCATGTTTGAATATTGACAGTTTAACTTCTTCCTTTACAGTTTGGATGCATTTATTTTATTTTATTTATTTTATTTTATTATTTTATTTTATTTTATTATTTTTCTTGACTATTTGCTGTAGTTATGACTTCAAATGCTATACTGAACAAAAGCGATGAGAGTGGGCACTTCTTGATCTTAGAGGAAAAACTTTAAGCTTTTCACTGTTGAGTACGATACTAGCTATGGTTTTATTATATATAGCATTTATTATATTGAGTTAGATTGTTCCTTCTATACCTACTTTAAGAGTTTTTTTGTTTTTTTTAAGATTTTATTTATTTGACAGAGAGATCACAAGTAGGCAGAGAGGCAGGCAGAGGGAGAAGGGGAAGCAGGCTCCCCGCTGACCAGAGAGCCCTGATGCAGGCCTTGATCCCAGGACTCTGAGATCATGACCTGAGCTGAAAGCAGAGGCTTTAACCCACTGAGCCACCCAGGTGCCCCCTACTTTAAGTTTTTATCAGAGAGATGTCTGGGTGGCTCAGCTGGTTAAGTGCCTGCCTTCAACTCAGGTCATGATCTCAGGGTCCTGGGATTGAGTCCCACATTGGGCTCCTTTCTCACTGGAGAGCCTGCTTCTCTCCCTACTTGTTCTCTCTCTCTCAAATAAATAAATAAAAACTTCAAAAAAAAAGAGAGGTTTTTTTCCTATCATAAATGGATGTTGAATTTTGTCAAATGCTTTTCCTGGATTTATTGATATTATTATATTATTTTTATCTTTCATTTTGTTAATGTGGTGTATCACATTGATTTATTTGTAGATACTGAAACTTCCTTTACCTCTCTGGTTTAAATTTTACTTGATCATCATGTATGATTCTTTTAGTGTATTGTTGAATTTGGTTTGTTAATATTTTGCTGAATTTTGCATCTGGGTTTATCAGGAATACTGTCCTGTAATTTCTAAAAAGATTTTTATTTATTTATTTGATAGAGAGCAGGGGAGAGAACAAGAGAAAGCACAAGCAGGGGAAGTAGCTGAGGGAGAGGGAGAAGTAGGATTCCCCACTGATCAAGGAGCCTGACGCAGGTCCCCTTTCCAGGTCCCCAGGATCATAACTTGAGCTGAAGTCAGACACTTAATGAACTGAGCCACCTAGGCACCCCTGGCCTCTAATTTTTTACTGTTGTGTATTCTTGTCTGTTTTTAGTATCAGAGTAATCGTAGCCTTGTAAAGTCAGTTTTTGTTGATTGTTTTCTGGTTATTTTTTAGTTTCTGTTCCTTCTCTTTCTTCCTTCTCTTGAGTTTTGTTTGTCTTCCAGTTTGCTAATTTGTTCTACTTCATCCAGTCTGCTGTTGATTCCCTCTAGCATATGGTTCATTCAATTACATGTTTTTCAGTTCTGTGACTTCTGTCTCATATTTCTTAAATATTTTCTATCTCTTCATTCTCACTGTGTTTATCCATTTATCTAAGTTCAGTGAATATCTTCATGACCATTACCTTAAATTCTTTATCATCTCTGGTTATCATTAAGATAAGCATCTGTAAAGCAATCCATGTGATACACCACATTAACAAAATGAAAGATAAAAGCCATATGACCATCTAATTAAATAAAGAAAAACATTTGGCAAAAGTCAATATCTGTTTATGATCAAAACCCTTAACAAAGTAGGTATAGAGGGGAGAATCTAACTCAACACAATTAAGAACTTTTTCTGAGATTTTGTCCTGTTGTTTTGTTTGGGACATATTTCTCTCTTTCCTCATTTTGTTTGACTTTCTGTGTTTCTGTGTATTAGGCAAAACAGCTACCTCTCTGTCTTGGAAGATTTGCCTTAAGTAGGTGATGATCCTTCCCATTCAAACTTGCCTCTGCTCTTGGTTGTCTCTCAAACCCTTGTGATTCTCTAAACTACCTGAGTTATTTTTTATATGCCTCCATCGTTAAGGGTGTGCCAAGTAACATCAGTGATCCAAGGGGATAAATCTTACTTAAAACCTAGTTGTAGTCTGATTGGAAGCCAGACCCTCAGGCAGCAGCTTTTGAAATATGCAGATATGTACAGTCTTTTAGGCCACAGTTGTACTCCCTGTGGGACTCCAGTCCAGGAAATCTGGAAGTGTCCCTTTGGTGACAAAAATTAAAGCTCTCAAAGAATGTATAAGGTTCTCTTTGGGCTGTGTTGCTGAGCTAGAATGAGGCCAAGGGTGTATGCTGGGATGACGTCTCCACACTATGTTCCCTGAGAGCACTCCCTTGTCCTCTAGGTGGTTGGGACCTGAAGCCTATCCCTTAGGCTGAAACTCAAGTCTAAATAAATAGGCTTTCACACAAGCAAGCTGGGGTTGTGTTTCTCTCTGCTGTTTGTGCTGTCAATGCTGCTGCATTGACCTAGTGATGGTGGCCTACCAAGAATAATCTTTTATTTTTTTATGGTTACAGGTCCATGGAGTTCTGTAATGCCAGCCCTAGGCCATGGTGATCAGGCAATCAAGGATATTCTATCTGTAGTTTGCTTGGGCCCCCTATCTTAGGAAGGCAGATGAAGATTGTCTTAGGTGGGGCATGTTTTCTGGCTTCAGAAAGGCAGTGGGAAAATGTCTTGACTATGTGAGCTATGGGTTTCAGCAGTGCAATAGGAGAGTGACTTGTCTTTGCATGTGACTGGCTTTAGACAAAGAGTAGGAGAATGCTGCTACCACTCACAGTGGTCTCAGCCAGAGAATGGGAATTTGCCACAGTGGTCTGTGCTATCCGACTTTAGCTCAGGAGAAGAAGAAACTTTTGTCCTCTCCCACCCAAGTCAATGGGTAGGGGAATGGTGCAACTGCCATGCTCTCCTGCCTTAGCTAGTGCTACAACTGTTTGCCCCAGACATCCTAACAAGGCAACCGTAGGGTGCTGCATCTGAGCTCACCTACCTATGCTGGTAGCCAATGTGCAGAATGCAGCAGCACATCTGTTTAAAAAGAGTGTGTCATCTGTCTGCTGCCTTCTAGTTGATGCCCCCTAGATGAGCAAATTAATTTCTCTCATATAAAGTCTAGGAACTTTTGAAACTGCACTTTTTTTTTTTCTTTCTTTTGGGTCTTGGGGTGAACAAGACTGCATGCAAGCCCCCCAGAAAGGGAATTTCAATTTTCTAGCACTTGGAGATCCCTGGACATCAAGCAAGCCCATTAGTTTTCCAAGCCAGACATTCTGGGAGTTCATCTCTGTGGCATTGATCCCAGGGGTTGGGATACCTGATATAGGACACTAACCTCTCAGTTCTCTAAGAAAAGTATTTATCTAATAAAAATCTGTGCCTATTGTGTTTTGCCATACCAGGTATGTTTTTATTCTTTTTTTTCCCCCCAAGACCATGTCTCTGTCTCTCCTGCCCATCTAGAGGTAACCCTTTTATCTCATGTTGTGGAGAGCAGTTTATATAGTTTTTAGATTTTTTTTTCCAGAGGGAAATCGTCTATATGTAGCTATAGATTTGTCCATGTGTGTCCATGGGAGGAGGTAAGTTTGGGATCTTCCTATGCCATCTTGGACCCCATTTCTTTTCTGCAATTATTGCTGTCATGAATGTAACTAGTGGGCTCCTAGCAGATATATTTTGGACTCAGCTATTGTGTGGCTTCATTCATTAGCTCCAAGGTGGATTCAATAGCTATTCTTCTATTTGCAGAGAAATCTGAATCTCTAACAGAGACTCTTTCTCAACAGTGAATCAAAGTACAAGGGCCTAATGAGCTCAAACAAGTCTCCTTTATTTTTCTGCCAATGATTCAATTTTAAAAGACATTCTGAGTCAGTTGAGGCTGTATTAAACACTAACATCTAAAAGATTCTCTTGCTGCTTATTTTGTGAAGAAATTCCAAAGACTTAATTGTTCTAGTAAAATCATATAATGACCTGTATGACTGATTCATTATGCAAAAATCAATTTTTAATTCTGTTCCTCTTCTCCTGTTCTATCAATCTATAATACTCATCCCAGAGTATTATAAGGAACATCATTTTTCATACCAGCTTATCACCACTCCTCTATGTACTATACATCTAATAGTTTGGCAGGCATGGAGGAAATACAGATTGTATTGAGTGTTAAAGTGAAAATTCTGCCTAAAGTGTTACTAGGAATTATAGCTCAGTTCACAGCTCCCTTATGAGGATCCCAAAATACAATGCAGATTTCAATTACAAGACTCCTTGCTTCTTCAATATTTGAATATACATGATTCATAATCTAAACCTCTGTTGTTAGGGCTTATTTTATCAAGGATTCCATTTTTAGTTGATTCCACATCCACACACACACACCATCTCTTTCTACCGAAAGGCCAACAACATGTGTGAAAAATTCTCTTCTATCACTGGTTTTCTATTAGGTGTAATCATTTTGTTATTTCTTTTACTGAAGATTCAAAGGTTTCTGCAAAAGAGTATCAAATCCAGCAAATCCACTACATCTGGCCTTTGGAGCAACTGGCAAAATTTCTCTTGCTCTTATTCTTGGCCTAGGAGCCTGATTCCACCTGTCCATAAACTTTCCCAATACCTTATTTTCCTTATATGGTAACTACCTCTCAAAGTATAGCTCACAAGAAGGGTAGGTTAATGCCCTCATCCAGTTGCTGCTTTTCTGGGGAGTAGTGTTACCAGCTTTGCCTATTTTTTTTGAAGTTCTTCGATGAATTATAGTAAATTCTTGGCTGAACATTTTGCATTTCATATAAAAGCAGTCAACTTAAAAAATGCAATTCTTCTCACTTGTGAAACTAAATATTTCAAATACTTTAGTGTAGATCCATTTCATAGTCAAAATCTGCTACAGCGATTTTTCTAATTTAGAAGTGCATATACTAAAACTTTTACTATCAGCTACTGAACATATGGTTTTGGTTCCTGAAATGAAGATTTAAGAACTAATATTTCTCATTCTTGGGATGGAATCTCATTATATTAGCCATTGAATTATATGTCAACTAAGACATACAGCTTTCATTTGACACAGTTTTAGAGTACTCATATCATGTACCATTTTGTGGGTTTTTTTTTAAAGCTTTTGTTTAATTATGAAAATAATTGTTGATTTAATAAGTAGTTACCTATCTTATATAAGACTTAAAAATATACTGCCAAAGTCAGAATAAAATATGTTCAGGAGTATATTTTAATGAAAAATCATTTTGAATCAAATTTCATGGTGATATCTACAATGTATCTTTTGGCCCATTTCTAAACAGATTTATATATAGACAGCAGTTGTCAAGAGACAGGAATTATGATTGTACTCTAAAGTTTATTTTACTACAAACATAAACCCTAGAAAATTTTTATAACACATTTTTCCCAATTGGTTTTCAGTATGAATTGTGCATTTTGAAAATACTATGACTATTTTAAAGTCTATAAAGGAGTGAAAAGAAAGATTTATATCTCCCGAATGTGGCTTGTCATATAGATCTTCCAAGTTTATAAATGGACTCTAATACTTAAAAAAATTAATTTTATCTAAATTATCTTTTGTTGCCATCAACGTTTGGCTGTATAGTATGTCTTTCATTTAGATATTCTGTTTAGTGAGCACCTACTATGTGTTAAGTTTTATTCCAGGTGCTGGGATACAGCAAGAACAATGCAAATTCCTGTCCTTCTGGAGTTCACTTTCGTTTCAGTTTTTTTTTTTTTTTTTAAGATTTTATTTATTTATTTGACAGAGAGAAACACAGTTAGAGAGGGGAACACAAGCAGGGGGAGTGAGAGAGGGAGAAGAAGGCTTCCTGCCGAGCAGGGAGCCCTATGTGGGGCTCAATCCCGGGTCTCCGGGATCATGACCCGGGCCGAAGGCAGTTGCTTAACCAACTGAGCCACCCAGGCGCCCCTGGAGTTCACTTTCTAATGGAAAAGGCATACAATAAATATAAAACCAAGCAAAATGAGTACACTAGATAGTATCAGGTATATGGGGAGGGGGGAGAAGGCTGGCAAAGAGAGGTAGAAGATGCCTGCTTGACCTGGGATGGTAGAGACTTACACTATTTTATAAAGGGTTGTCATCCTGATTGGGTGATGTTGAGTATGATGTAAATAAGAAAATAAACCAAGTATATATCTGGGAAAAGAACATTCCTAAAAAGCAAGATTCTGCTTGTCATATTTAGGACCATCAAAGGGTTCAGTATGGCAAGAGAAAAGTGAATAGAAGGGAGAAGGAGAGTATACTCTAAATGATATGAGAAGCCAATAGAAAGCTTCTGAACACAGCAGTAATGTCTTTTCTATGATTTAAAGTAATCACTATGACCACTGTACTAGGTAAAGAACTGAAGCAGGGAGAACAGAAAGGATGTTGCAATAATCCAAGATGAAATAACAATAGCCATCGACCCTAGGTAGTAATGACAGATGTGAGGAAATGGTCAAATTCGAGATATAATGAAATATGAGTGATAGAGTTAACTAATGGATTAGATGTGGAAGTGAAAGCAAAAAAAAACCCATTTTTGCTTAGACAACTGAAAGAATAAAATTGCTACTAACTGATGCTGAGAGGACTATAAGAAGATTAATGGGGATGTAAAATAAAAAGTTGGTTTCATACATGCAAAATTGGAGAGGTCCTCTGAGATGTGAAATAGACAATTACGGAATCCAGGAATAAATTTTTGGAATCATCAGTATACAGTTGATATCTTATGTCATGAATTGGATTGAGTTCATCTAGACCCCATATTCAATTTATAGAGAGAGAAGATTTCTGAGAACTCATCTATAGGGACTGCCAATATTTAGAAGAGAATAAACCAGGTAGGTGCACTGAGAATACATAGCAAATTAGGTAAAGAATCAAGACAGGACACTTTTTCAGAAGCTTAGTGAGGAAGGATTTTGAAGAGAAAGTGACCAACTATGTCAAATACTATTGACGGGTTAAGGGAGATGAGAATTGAGAAATGGGCATTAGATTTTACAAACCAGAAATCAGTGATAACTGTGAAAGAAGTTATTTGGTGGAGTGACTGAAAGAGAATATGGTTAAAAGTTATGAAGAGAGAATGAGGAGGAATTAGAGATAGTATATATAGAAGTTTTGCTACGGGAGGGACCAAAACAAGAGATGTGAGTACCTAAATAAGGATAGTTTTAGATTAGAATTTGGATTTCAATGATTAAAGACATAAAAAATAGCTTAAGTGGCATTTTATAAATTAAAAGTAAAGAAATGTAAGTTAATATAAAATGTCAGCCCAGAGCAAAATTATAGCCAAAGAGTCTTTCTAGTAACACTGATTCCTTGTATATTTTTGAAGGAGAATTGAAAAGAAAAGATTATTTCAGATAAAGAAAGGTAGATGGAATGTAGGAACAGCATATGCAAGGGTAAGTTATATCATTTTCTTTGGATGTCACCTTACAGAAGTCATGTAAATTGCCTAGGACATAGCTTGGTTTAAATGTAAATAAGAACATGTGTTGGGCTGTCTTTTCTCCCAACTCTGAAGTCTGTCTGTAACCTGAAATTCTCAAGATTACAGAAGAATGAAAAAAGATGGACTAGGATTCAAGTGGTTTACCATTTGTACTGAGCAAGATAGAAAATTGAGGGCAACATTCCCTATTGAGATGGAAAATGTTCAAATGGATACTCTGTGTGTGTGTAGAAAGAGGGTAGACTCTAGTTTCTTGCAGTTTAGATTTCTGCCTGTCAATGATAAAGTCAAGGGGAAAATGGTTTATATGATTTTTCTGTCCTTACTGTAGAAAACAAAAACCAAACAAAATGAAACTATAAAAATCCACTGAGTGACTTTGACTGCTCTTCTTGTCTCTTGCTCCTGGTAGTTGGTCACAGATTATGTATGCCTTCAAGGCAGAACCAAATATTGGTTACTTCTCATTCACTCCACCACTACAAATGCAACCTAAACCACCATTCCTTTCTAAGCATTCCCTGACTTCTTAAGTACTACTTTTTAAGTACTGTTTGTTTCTGTATTTGTAGTTCATCAGTAGGTTTCTCCCTCACACAGAGCAAGTTCCTAAATCTTCCAAAGTCCTGGTTGGACCATTTACTTGCTACCACCACTTCCCTATCTGATATCACCCCCGACTACTCCTTCCCCATTTACTCTGACTCCTTTTCCGTTTTAAAATAACAAGCATTATTTTACCTCGGGCTTCCTCAGTTGCTGTTCCATCTTCCTGGGATGCTCTTCTCACAGATGCTGATTGAATTTCTCACTTCCTTTGTGTCTCTTCTCAAATGTTACCTTATTAAAGAGGTCTTGCCTGACTCCCTATGTTATGTAGCACTTCTTATCTCCTTTATTGTTTTTATTTTACACAGTAGTTATTACTATCTTATCCATTATGTTTACTTTTTCTTTATATATTGTCTTCTTTTTCCTACATAATTATGCATGAGTATGTGAATAAATGAATGAATCGTTGATTGAATGAATGAGTGAATTTGATTCTCCTTGGGTGACAGTTGGGAAATAAAATAAATCCAATCAGGGGCACCTGGGTGGCTTAGTCATTAAGCATTTGCTTTCGGCTCAGGTCATGATCCCCCAGTCCTAGGATCCAGTCCGGCATTGGGCTCCCTGCCCACCGGGAAGCCTTTTTCTCTCTCTCTCTCTCACTCCCCCTGCTTGTGTTCCCTCTCTCGCTGTGTTTCTCTCTGTGAAATAAATAAATAAAATCTTTAAAAAAAATTTCAGTCACTTTGATGAATAATACTGAGTTAAGGAAATACTTGCTTTTCCAATGGAAGGGTCATAGGCTTGGATATCAAGGGCTTAGTTCTAAACAGTAAGTTTTAGTCCAAGAACATTGGGCCTAGATATCAGTGTTAATTCTGTAAGGACTAAAATTACACGGCAGTTAGTAAAGATTGTCTACAGCTTTTTCTACTCTATAAAATAGGGGTTTGGATCAAAACATATGTAAGATTCTAATACTGCTTTTTCATATTTTGTAATTTCATTCTTCATGTGTTGCGCTCTAAATTATCATTTGTATAAGTTTGTGTCAATCATTGAACTCACCGAGGGCTGCAAAATTGTAATCTAAAAAAAATAAGTGACAGTATCTTGATTTCCTCCTCCTAAAACTGTCATGTTTCTTTCAAAAGCTCTGAGTGCTAACATAAACATGCAATAGCTCTTACACCTTCTATCTGGATATAGTGATGTTGCATCTACTCACACATCTTTGGACATATCAGGTCACATGATTTGATGCCACATGGAAATAGATGTATAATTGACAGAACTCAGTCAATTTGAGTACATCTTATTTTAGAAAATGTTGAACCGTTCTTCCCAATAGTAAACCACAGTACCTAGGGTCTTATATATTGTTCTGTTAACAAGAAGTAGGATTAGATTTTTGAGGCTCTTAATTGTTTCTCATCTTGCTTAACTTTGTGGATATACTGTCTATTCTTGCTGTACTGGCTGAAGGGCAGTTGGTTCAAAATGACCTTTTAATTGCAGTGGTATTTGCTGCAAGGGACTGTGGTCTTTGCCATTCCCACATGCTGCCACCTCCTCTGCTAACCCCAAACTTCCCTGGGTCATCTCAGCACTCCCAGTCTCTTGAGAAGGAGTGAAAATTTCTGTGTACACTGGATGGTTTCTGCAAGATTGTGCAATTGCCTTTATATCTAGAAATCTTCCTGAACTCTTGATCTTCTGCATCTTTTTGTAAACCTGTAGAACGTGAAGTTCTTTTGGAAATCTGGCTTCTTTAAAAAAACTTCCATCTCCTAAACCTCCACCTGTGGAAATGAGAAAATAGCCACATGTTGCTTGGACTTGCTGAACCCTACCTTAATATTTCAGGATTTTAGTTCAAGGGGATGGGGTGGGTAGGAAGCTTGTATCTGAACTCAGCTGTCCAGTCTTCTACCTACTAGATTCTGTCTCCAGCACAGGAGTGTTCTACTTTTCTTTGTACGTTAGCAACCATCCTGAAGTCTTCCCCTAAACTTTCTGCCACTATGCTTTAATTCTGGGAGCTTTACTGCTATCTAGAATCCAGACTGAAAGTTTCAAGAAAATTCTTTTTTTCTCAAAATAAATACTGGCTTCTGCAAATCCAAATCCCTTGTTTTCAGATTATTATCATATGTGTACCCAAACCCACTACTTTTAAACTCAGACAAGTAATGACTGCTTTGTTTTAGGCCACTAGGAGGTAAGATTTCAATGAGGACAGAAATGATAGATGACTAGAGGTAAACATAAATGCATGCTGGAGCTATAAAAGGAGAACAAATTAAATCCAAGCTAAGCAAAAGCTATAAAATAATAAAAATTAGAGAAGAAATCAATGGAATTGGAAACAGGAAATTCATAGAGAAAAATCAACAAAACCAGAAGATGGTTCTTAGAAGAAATCATTAAAACAGATAAGCTCTCATCAAATCTAAGAAAAAAAAAAAGAGAATACAAAAACTACTAAATAGAAATAAAAAAGAGAAATAAAAAAGAGGCTGTCACTACTAACCCCATTAAAAAGGATAAAAAAGAATTTCATAAACAATTGTATGGCCACCAAGTCAATAACTTAGATGCAACAGATCAACTCTTGAGTGATGAAATCTGCCAACACTCAGAAATGGATCATCTGTATAGGCTTTATTGATTAAAGAAATTGAATCAATAATCAATAACTTTCCAAAAAAAAAAAGAAAAAGAAAACATGGGGCTCAGGTGATTTCAGTGGTTAATTTTATTAAACATTTCAGGAACCAATGATACCAATTCTCTACATTATCTTCTAGGAAGCAAAAACAGAAGAAATATTCCTTTCTTCACTCAGTGAGGTCAGCATTATCCTAACACCAGAATCAACACATTAGAGAAAAAAAAAAAAAAAGATTATAGAACACTATCTCTCATGAACATAGATGTAAAGATCCTTAACAAAATATTAACAAATTGAATCCAGTCATGTATAAAAATCATTGTATACTCTGACCAACTGGCATTTAGTCCAAGAATGCATGATGAGCTCAACATTTAAGTGAATTTATATAATATATTACATCCATAAGCTAAAGAAAAAAATCATTTGATCATACCAATAGATGCAGAAAAAGCATTGACATATTTCATCACCTGTTCCTAACCAAAACTCACAGCACACTAGGACTAAAGAGGGAATTTGCTCCACTTGCTAAAGAGTATGTATAAAAAAAGCAACAGCTAATATCATATGTATGATGAGAAACTAAGTGCTTTCCAACTAAAATTTGTTACAAGCAAGGATGTTTGCTTTTACTCCTCCTGTTCAACATTTTACTGAAAGATCTAGCTGATATAATAAATGAAAGTAGGTGAAATAAATGAAAATACATGGGAAATAAATAAAACTACATTTGGTCACAGATGACATGCTTGTCCAGTAGAAAATTTGGAAGAATCAACAAACTCCTATAACTAATAAGTGACTATAGAAAGGTTACAAGATACAAGGTTAATATACAAAAGTCAATTGCATTCCTCCATGTCAGTAATGAACTATTGGCATTTGAAATTAAAAACACAGTACCATTTATATTAGCAACAAAAAGGAAATGAAGCAGATATAAATTTAACAAATTTACATATCTATGTGAGGAAAAGTACAAAACTCTATTTGAAGAAATCAAGATCTAAATAAATGGAGAACTATTCCATGTTCTTGGATTGGAGAGTTAATATTGTTAAGATGTCAGTTCTTACCAACTTAATACATAGATTTAACATACTCATAATCAAATTCTCATGAAATTATTTTATAGATATTAACAAATTAACTATAAAATGTATATGGAAAATCCAAGACCCAGAACATCCAACAAAATATTGAAAGAGAATAGCAAGGCCAGAGAACTGACACTATCCAACTTCAGGTCTTACTTATAAGACTATGGTAATCAATACAGTGTAGTATTGGGAAAAGAATAGAAAATTAATGGAGCAGAATAGAGAATACAGAAATAGACCTTTACAAATGTGGTCAACTAATTTTTATATTTTAAAAAAAGTAAGAAATACAGTGAAGAAATAATAGTCTCTTCAAGATATAGTGCTGGAAAACTATATATCCACATTCAAAGAAATTAATATAGATACAGACTTTACATCTTCCATAAAAGTTAATTGAATTGTATCATAGACATAAATGTAAAACACAAAATTACAAAGTTTTAAAAGATAACATAGGAGAAAATCTGGATGATTTTGGATTTAATGGTGAGTTTTTATAAACTATACCAAAAACACAAGGTGTGAAAGGAAAAATTAACAAATTGGACTTTATTAAAATTAACACTATGCTTTGCACAGGACACTGTTAGAAGAGTGAAAAGTCAAGAGACGCAGAATGGGTAAAAATATTTGTAAGATAAATATCAATTAAATGATTCGTATCTAAAATATACAAAGAAGTCTTATAAATCAATAAGAAAACAAATGACCTGATTTTAAAAATAGGCAAAAGAGGGCACCTGGGTGGCTCAGTTGGTTAAGCCACTGCTTTCAGCTCAGCTCAAGATCCTGGAGTCCCAGGATCAAGTCCTGCATCCAGCTCCTGGCTCCGTGGGGAATCTGCTTCTCCTCTGACCTTCTCCCCTCTCATGCTCTCTGTCACTCACTCTCCCTCTCTCAAATAAATAAATAAAATCTTTAAAAAAATTAAAAAAAATAGGCAAAATATCTGAACGTATACTTCCTCAATAAAAAGATGGCAAATTAGCATGTGAAAAGATGTCACTAGTGAGTTGCAATTTAAAACAGAGATGATATACCACTATACACCAATTACAATGGTTAAAATCCAAAACACTGATAACATCAAATGTTGGTCAGAATGTAGAGCAAGAGGAGCTCTGATTCATTGCTTGTGGGAGTGCAAAATGGTAAAGCCACTTTGGAAGAAAGTTTGGTGGTTTTTTATAAAGCTAAATGTAAGCTTACCATATGATCCAGTAATCATGTTCCTTAGTATTTACAGAAATGAGTTGAAAATTTATGTTCACACAAAATCCTACACATGAATGTTCAGAGAAATGTTCATTGTTGGCAAAAATGGGAAGCAACCAAGATATCCTTCAATAGATGAATGTATGAGCAAACTGGTACATATATGTAATGGAATATTATTCAGTGATAAGAAGGTAAGAATTACTAAGCTAGGAAAGATATGAAGGATATGTAAATTACTGAGTGAAAGAAACTGGTGTAAGAGGCTATACACTGTATGATTCTAATCATATGTATGATTCCAGTGATGGTCTGGAAAAGGCAAAACTAAAGACTGAGAAGATCAATGATTTCTAGAAATTCAGGGCCCAATTCTACTTCCTTTTTAATCTATCTTCGTCATCTTTTTTTTTTTTTTAAAGATTATTTATTTATTTGAGAGAGAGAGTAAGAGAGAGCATGAGTAGGGGTAGGGGCAGAGGGAGAAGCGGACTCCCTTTGAGCAAGGAGCCCAGCATGGGCTTGATCTCAGGACCCTGAGATCATGACCAGAGCAGAAGGCAGACACTTAACTGACTGAGCCATCTAGGTGCCCCATAAATCTGTCTTCTTGAATTACATTTTCTCACTTATTTTCTCAAACTTTTCTACTGATTTTTCCCTAGCAGCATTTAAATATGCTTAAAACTTTCCTGTTCACTCTGACATGAAAGTAAACACAGATCAAAAACCTTCACTGATGGCAGATCTTTTGTCAAGGACTACAACTATCTCTCTTAGCCTGTTTGGAAGAGTTATTTTTACTCTACATGCCTTTTTTTTTTTTTTTTTTTTTTTTTTTTTTTTTTTTTTTTTTTTTTTTTTTTTTTTTTTTTTTTTTTTTTTTTTTTTTTTTTTTTTTTTTTTTTTTTTTTTTTTTTTTTTTTTGTATGTTTGTTTTTTAGTTCACTCTTCAGCTCAGGAGAATCTTGCTTCACTATTCCAGTGAAAATGTACTCCCCAAACCAGCACTCTTCTTATACCCAAACCCTGTTTTAGTCATTCAGCAACATTGAGCTGAACTTACTCCTTGGAACACTCTCTTTTTTAGTGCTTAGGAAGCTCTCCTGGTTTTCTTTTTTAATTCCCTGCACGTTTTCATTCAGTTTTTCTTCAGGTTCCTTTTTGCTGCAAAGCATAAGATAGTGACACTGGAAATGGAAGAAAGTGAATACCAGCCAATTCAGAAATAGGAGAAAGCTTGAATGCTTAGGACTGGGGGATTACTAGTGCTTGCAAAGTAAGGGAGAGGAAGGTCGCATAGCTTACTTTTTAGTTTCTGGCTTATCCATCTAAGTAGTTAGTGGTAACATTTACTGATAGATCCTTTGAGGATGAGTAGGTTAGGAGTGGAAAAGATGAATTGCTTTGGGTCACATTGAACTTTAAGGCAGCAGGTCGCTCTCATGGTCTCAAAACAACTTCACCTTCAAAGCCGAAACTAAGTCAGCTCTCTCTTTGAACACAGTCTTTGCCTGTGTGCTTATTTGTTTGAATATTGCAGCTGCAACTTGAGATTACTAACATGATATTAGTTTCTAGGTATTTTCATTTTCATGGCAACTCTAAGCCAAAAGAAACACATAATAGTTTCATTTATTAAATAAGTCGGTTTTAAAAACTTCATGAAAGTCCATATCCTAATAACTTAGTATCCAAATACATAAAGGAAATTGAAAGGAAAAAAATATTGTTTTTCTTTCATCCTCAACTGGAATTATGGGGTAAGGGGATGTGTGTGCCTGCCAGACACTACGCATCTTCTCCACCATTGGAATCAAGTCATACACTGCCACCTTCATATTCTGTTCTCTTTTTTTTTTTTTTTTTGAGGGGAGTGAGAGTCTTAAGCAGACTATGCTGAGCAGGGAGCCCAACTCATCTCATGTCCCCGAGTTCAGAACCTGAGCCAAAACTAAGAGCCCTGTGCTCAACCGACCTGGGTGCCCCAAAGAATGTACGATGTAATTGAAAGGGAGATAACATGGTTTAGCTGAAACTGTGAACAAGTTCAAGTATTTCATGTGATAATTCAAAGAAATCAGGGGTCACTGCTTCCTTTGAATTTCACTTCGTTCACATTGCAGATTCTTTGGTTTATGTCACCATTGTCTTTTCTGGGTGATTACAGCAACCTCATGATGAATTTTTCCATTTTTAATCTTGTCCTCCAATACTTCTTTCACACTGCAGTCAGAGCTGTATTTTGAAAACAGAAATCTGCAATTACTACTTTTTATAACCTTATAAAGACTTCTTGCTCTCGCCCAAGTGTTCAAATTCCTGATCTTTGGGGTTTGGCTTCTGTAGCTACTTAGCTACTTCTTACCTAGTTCCATCTCTATTATGTTCACTTGATCCTGGGACGTACTGTGTTCCTTTCAGTTCTTTGAATGTGCCATATTCTGCTCTTTTTCACCTTTTTTCTTTCTGCCGAGTACATACTTTTCTTATTTTTTAAAGCTGGATTTCCTCCTATTTTTCATGTTTTTGCTTAGTTATTTCTTTCTAACAGAGAATTCCAGATCCCACCTGGCTCAGTTAAACTCTGTTTCTATGTGAGTCCTTTATTTAATTCATTGTAGAATTTGCTGTAATATTATAATTAAAAATTTAATTATAAATACATCATAATTGTCCTTGGCTAAACTGCAAGTTCTTTGAAAGCAATCCCTATATCATGGTCATCTCTGTATATCCTTTGAGCAGCACCATGGGTTATAGTAAATGATGAAAAAAATGTATTAAATGAATTAATAATGAAAATGCCCATAACAAAGTATAGATCATAAGGTATGCTTTGCCAAGTAATAATAACCATTATGAGAACAATGTAAATGATTGTAATAAATCCTGTTGCTATCACTGATAGAATTCTTATAATATTTACTCCAGGAAACATGTCTGTATTATATCAAAACTATAAATATCTTCCTTGAAGTTTAGAAGGTGATCCGATGCAATCGTCTGCCTTACATTCATATCATTTGGCTTTATTGACATTAAGAGTTTACTATGAATCAAATTCATAACAGAGTCTTAGTTGTATAGTTTTATTCTTAAGATATTTCAAAGTATGCACAAGTTCATTATTTAGAAAAGCATTATAGTTTTTATAATATAAATAAATCAAGCACTGAAGACACATTCATTCAAAAAAAGCTTTAAGCTAAGCTCAGTTTTATTTTAAATAGTGGACATACCAGCATCTGGGGAGTTTGGGTGACATTTATCTGAATGAATCTTAGTGGCCTGAGGGTCATTTAGAACAGGCTTTGGATGGATAGAACATTTCAGGTAACTCACTTCATTCAAGGAAATGAGAGTTACAGAATAAAATTCTTCTAATAAAACTTATAAAAACTTCTACTTCTGAATGAGAAAAAGCAAGACTTTCCCCTTTGGCCAGATTCTACAGAAAGCTCTTTCCAGCAAAAGGAAAGGATGACTTCGGTGGAGTCATTTTCTAAAAGGCCAGGAAATAGCTATATTCATTTTCCCCTACTTCTTGGTATAGTTACTCCATATTTGACAAGGTGAAATAAAACTTGACAGGATTATGTGAGGGCCATGCCAAAGTGCTTCTGACCTGATTGCTCCCTTGCGTTTACTGCCTTACTAAGCCATTTTCTCTAGTGCTTTCCCAAAATGTCTACTACTCCTTGTTCCAGAGATGTCTAGAATGAATTGGGTCTATTTTTTTTTTAAGATTTTTATTTATTTATTTGACAGAGAGAAACACAGCTAGAGAGGGAACACAAGCAGAGGGACTGAGAGAGGGAGAAGCAGGCTTCCCGCTGAGCATAAAGCCCAATGTGGGGTTCGATCTCGGGTCTCTGTGATCATGACCTGAGCTGAAGGCAGTCACTTAACCAACTGAGCCACCCAGGCACCCTGGGTCTATTTTTTTAAATTACATTTTATTTTTATTTTTTTCAGCTTTATTGAGGTACACTTGATGAAGAAAAACTGTATATATTTAAGATATAAAATGTGATGTTTGGATTGCTATATTGTGAGAAGAATATCACAAGCTAATTAACATATCTATCATCTCACAAAGTGATGATTTGTGTGTGTGGTGGGGACACTTAAGAACTGGCCTCTTTTATTATTCTGTTCAAGGGAAGTGCTTTCAAATGTTCTTTAGCCCTCTAGATAGGAAGGGTAGGGATTATGTATATTAGATCAATGTCACAAACTTGTTAATGAAAGAGAACACTGATTCATTGGTTCTTATTACCAGGAGATTCAATGTGCTTTTCACAAAGGAGAACAGAATCTGAGACCCTTTTTTTTTTTTTTTTTGTAAAGATTTTATTTATTTTATTTTAGAGAGAAAGAGCAAGGTGGGGAAGAGCAGAGGGAGGGGGAGAGAGAGAATCTCAGGCAGATTCTTGCTGAGTGCAGAGCCCGATGCTGGGCTCTATCCCATGACTGAGATCATGACCTTGAGATCATGACTTCAAGATCATGAGCTGAGCCCAAACCAAGAGTTAGATGCTTAACCATCTGAACCACCCAGGTGGCCCTGAGACCTTTTATTTGAAAGGTCCACCATACTTAGTTTGCTATACTCCAAGAACTTATTTTTTTGATAACAGTTTTCAGCTTTGGAGAAGTTTTGAAGGCAAAAACTGTTTTGTTTTGTTTTTTTTTTAGGAAAAACATAGGCCAAAGAGTAAGGTACTGAGTATACAAAAATCTGCTATATCCTTTTTTTTTTTAAGATTTTATTTATTTATTTGACAGAGGGAAACAGCTAGAGAGGGGACACAAGCAGGGGGAGTGAGAGAGGGAGAAGCAGGCTTCCCTCTGAGCAGGGAGCTGATGTGGGGCTTGATCTTGGGACTCTGGGATCATGACCCGAGCTGAAGGCCGATGCTTAACAACTGAGTCATCAAGGCACCCCCTGCTACAGCCTTTAATGAAAGAATCTATAATGTAAGCTTCAGTGTGGGCAGTATTTTTTTTTTTTTTTAACTGCTACAGCACCTAAAACATGGCCTGGCAGAGAGTACCTATATATATTTTTGGAAAGAATAAGACTAAACCCTGACCTCTGACTGACCAGAGAGAACCCTTCTATACAGAGACATGAAATGGGGTCAACTCAACTGTTCTCTGACCATCTTCTTTTTGTCTGATGAAGAAACACGCATGCCAATGCACAGTTATCTGCATAGAGGTTGCACCATCCTGACTTTGGCCCAGCTGGTTGAGTCTTACCCTTATACCTAGCAATGAATACAAGTTTGCATGAATAATTGAGAGTTATCTGTAATTATTTAAAAAAAATCTTCTAACTTGTGCTTTTTGTTTTCTCTTTAGTCAAGAGAAAGAGTAGTTACCTATAAAAAGATATCTTCCATGCAAGTGTTACTGTTAAAGTTCTGGCATTTCTTTATGGATTAATATATAGTATATGATCCTTATTTGTACCCATAACAATTCTATTACTTCTGGATGAAAACTGTTGCTAGGTTTCAAAAATACTGTGAATCATTCTGGTCTAATATGAAATCATTGGAGAAATTGTGACAGCTTTAGCACCAAGGGTTCATAAAGTAGAAACTAATTCTAAATTATCACATAGTATAGAAACAGATACAAGGCAAGGCATAAAGTGAAAGTCTTTCTTTCGAAACTGTATTCTAATTGCTCTCTTTTCTTTTAAAGATAGGTGAGTGTGTATCTTATGTCTAGAGGGTTCTGAATTTGAGAAATAAAAGTCATAAACTTAAGTAACTACCCAAAGGCTTACAAATGTAAAAGCAGTATTTCCTGAATTGCATAAATAATCAAGTAAAATTCACAATGAAAATATTGAGTTAACACAACTTACTTCTAATGGTAATAAGCTTATGGTAGTCAAGATAAAAGGACATAAAATTTAGTGTTGTAATCAAGTATTTACATATGTGTGTATACATGTATGAATTGCACAAGTAAACTACAGATGATTTAAAAAATGGTGTTTTTGATATGTCTATATAATTTCTATGTTTGTAATATTTTTATTTCTATGACCTGAAAATTGATGGTTCCCAATGTGTTATGATCACAAATGTGAGAAACAGAACAAATGCATATAATTTTGCATTGTTAGAATGATGAAACCAGTCACACCTGAACTATGCACCTGTTTAATTTATAGTCTATTCAGCCATGCAATGGTACAAGAAAATAGCGATCATTTTTTTTCCCATGGAATTAAAATTTAAATAATGCAAATATTTATAGATCCCTTCTTACCTGAGACTGCAAATCTGATTGAGCATTGTAAAAAACAAAGAATTTAAAAAATAATATATTCAGAATAGAAAGCCGGACTCCTGTCTTTGACATTTTCAAAGACTGCTAGTAGAATGTTAAAGCAATATATAATTCTTTTAATATTAATTTATATATACAGTGTGTACTTTTTCTGTGCCAGTTTTAGGATGAAATCCGTTACTTTTGAAATTGATTTTTCCTATCAAGAACTTAATATTTAATGAAAAAGTTACTCTTTAAATCAGTTGAGATACTAATAATTATGATGATGTAATAATGATAGTATTTTATTTGTATGAGGTAATTTTTAAATTTAAAGAGTCATCACATATATATATAGTATTGATTCAGCAGTATAATATTTTGACATAGGAAGAGTAAGAATCCATATTTTTAAGGAAATACAGTTTCAGTTACTCAGTACAACTATTTTTTTTATAAAATTTTATTTATCCACTTGACAGAGAGAGAGAGTGCAAGCACAAGCAGGGAGAGTGGCAGGCAGAGGTAGAGGGAAAGGCAGGCTCCCTGCTGAGCAGGGAACCCAGTGTGGGGTTGGATCCCAGGACCCCTAAGGCAGACGCTTAACTGACTGAGCCATCCAGGCATCCCTCAATAGCACTATTAATAGAGAAGTGGAATTTGATCAGAGTTAGAAAATACCTAACAGATACTGAGCATGTACTGTGGTTCTACCATGACGCTCTGATAGTGAAATGCCTATCCCCATTAAGATTATACTTGGTTGAATGATAGAACTAGGATTTAAATAAAGATGTTTATATCTGAGTTTTGCTGATTTTCTTTCTATAAAACACTTGTATCTTCCTGTTAAATTTACCATGTATGAAGTTGGTTTATAACTTGGGACACACTGACCATGCAGAGGAGTAGGTAATTGGGTTGTTGTTAGTGACCTAGGTAATGGGGCTAAGTATGTGAACTTTCATCCATAATGTCCTAAAAAGGCATCAAGATATGGGGAAGAATTTGGAGCTGGCCTTTTTGACCCTTTTGGAAATACTGATATTCAGATACTCAAGCTATTAATATTTTAACATTCTTGATTTCCAAATAATTTTTTTTGGAGTTCCTGGATCTTATCCCATATCTAATTCTCTTCCTTTCACTGACCTTTCAGCTTTGAATCTCAATACATATTTCATGTTAAAGTTGGAAAGTTATAGGGATTCTGGCAGGTTTCAGGTTAGTTTTAATCTGTGTGGTGCAGATAGTTGTAGTGGGCACACATTTCACAGTTCAAAAACTTTGGTGTATAAAAAAATGCAGGTTTGTTTATCTATACTGAATTTTATTTATAATATGAATTACTACTCTATTCTGACAGCTAAAAAATTAATAATCTTGTAAATCTGGATAAACCCAGACAATTGCACTTATTCCTTGGGATTTCATTTAAGTTTTGCAGAGGCTTATTAGAAATGTCAATATTTAGAGAAGTGAAGTCTTATCTGATTCAGCTGTCAGTCTCTACATTATCTTAGGACAAGACACACATTTTTTTTTTTTTTAAGATTTTATTTATTTGACAGAGAGAAACACAGCCAGAGAGGGAACACAAGCAGGGGGAGTGAGAGAGGGAGAAGCAGGCCTCCCGCCGAGCAGGCAGCCCGATGTGGGACTCGATCCCGGGTCTCCAGGACCATGACCTGAGCCGAAGGCAGTGGCTTAACCAACTGAGCCACCCAGGCGTCCCAAGACACACATTTTTATTGTCTGATCCTTAGTTTCTTTCATTAACCAGTCTGTCATATGCTAGCAGGTTCTGAGTTCAATAACTATCACAATACAGTCCACACTAGAGATGAATGAATTTTGTCTAACCCTCTGGGTTTATGACCAGTCCTCCATCCTCAGTACCTAGGATCTTCATTTCCTTTGGGGCAGAAAAATGACTTTCACTTTTTCATACATTCTTCCTCTTCTATTATTTATAAATGAACTTTATTTCTTGAGTCCCTCATAGTTCTAGTATTAGGTTCTCAAAATTGTTTCAAAACCTTGCTTCCCATATATAATGTCTTTATAATGAGTTTTAAAAACTTATTTAGGAAAAATAATATTTAAAAAAATCTAGAATATACTTTCTGTAACTTCCCTTATCAAAGATAATTAGTGAGCACTTCCTAAAGGTAAAGGTTTAAAGAATAAAAAATGAATTATTTAGAGGGAAATAGATTATTTAAAATATTATATTGCGTGTTTAGTAAATAAAGGCCAATTCTAAAAGAGTGATGGTTTAAGTTATAACCATCAAGGTGGCTTTGTTAGAACATGTCTGATAATTGGGGGCACCTGGGTGGGTCAGTCGGTTGAGTTTATACTCAGGTCCTGATCTCTTGGGTCATGGCATAGAGCCCTGCCTAGGGCTCAGTGACCAGCTCCGTGGGGAGTCTGCTTGAGCATTCTCTCCCTCTGCCCCTCCCCCACTCGCATTTGCATTCTCTCTCTCAAATAAACAAATCTTAAAAAAAAGAATTATAATTGGAGAATTTAGCACTCTTCTCACAGCAATTGATAGAGTGCCTCAAGAGATAATCAGCAAAGTTATAGAGGAATTCCATCAACCAATAAGATATAATCAATATTTGGAACACACCACCCCCCAAGTACATAATAGACTTCTTTTCAAGTGCCCATAGAATACACACCAATGTAAACTAGGTCCTTGGCCATAGAACAAACCTTAACAAATTTTTAAAAATTAACATTATAATAGTATATTCTCTGACCACAAATGAAGAAAAATAGAAATCAATTAAAAGAAGTATAATAAGGAACTCAAACATTTGAAACCTAAACACACACTTCTAAATAATTCATATATCAAAGATAATGTCCTTAAGGAAAAATACATTGAACTAATTGAAAATGAAAGTACAATATATTAAAATTTGTGGGACACAGCTAACATAGTGATGAGAGGAAAATTTATAGCATTAAGTGCATATATTAGAAAAGGGAAAAGTCTCAAATCAATAATCTCAGCTCCCAACTCAGCAAACTAAAAAAAAAAAGAGCAAAATACACCCAAAAAAAGCAGAAAGAAGGAAATAATAAATACAAGAACTTAAGTCTATGAAATTAAAAACAATTAAATTATGGAGAAATCAATAAAACCAAAAGTCTATCAAACATTTAAAGAATTAACAGCAATTCTGCAGAATCTGTACCAGAAAATAGACAAGAACCACTTCAAATCTCATTCTATGAGGAAGCTATTCCCATGATCCTAAAATAAGATAAAAAAAAGGAAAATATAGATCATTATTCCTTGTAAGTATACCTGAAAATTTTTTGATAAAATATTAACAAATATACTTTAGCAATATATATAAAAGGACTTATGTAACAAGGGATTATAAGAGAGATTTTTTTCTAGAGATTCATGGCTGTATCAGTATTCAAAAATCACTTAGTATCATCTACCATATTAATAGACTAAAAAAGAAAAATCACAGGATTACATTCATTGATACAGAAAATGTGCTTGACTTAATTCAGCATTTCTTGAGAATGAAAAAAAAACAAACCTCAAAACTAGGAGTAAAAAAAAGAATATCTTCAGCTTGAACATATAAAAGCCTGCAACAGTTAGTATTTCAATGCCGAAAAACTGAATGAATTTCCCCTAATATTGGGGAAAAAGAAAGAATCTTCACTTTCTTCACCACTCTTCAACATGCTAGTGCAAGTTCTAGTCAGTACAGTAAGGAAAGAAAAGGAGACAAAAAGCATACAGATTGGGAAGAAAGAAATAAAGTTCTATCTGCACATTGATACGATGTTTTATGTTGAAAATCATTAGGAATCTAAGGGAAAAAAATCCCAACTAAAAGTTGATCACGGTTTTAGGTTAAAATATCAGCACATAAATATCCATTTTATTTCTTTACACTGCCAGTGGACACATGAAAAACATGCTTATATTATGCTACTATATACAGGTTCTCAGAAAATGACATGAAATACTTAGGGTAAATCTAACAAAATAGATAAGCCCCAAACTAAAAATTTTGATCTAACCAATCAAAGAAAATATAGATAATGAGAGATATTCCATGTTAAAGGATTAGAAGACTCAACATAGTAAAGATGTGAGATTTATATAGAGTTTTAATGCAGTCCCTATCAAAATCCTTAAAAGATTTTTTTGGTAATATAGACAATATTATTCTGAGACTTAAATAGAAAAATAGAAGACTGAGGGTAACAGTTCTGCAAAACACAAAGGATAAAGTGGTAGGAATCAATCTGTCCAATTTTAAGACTTATTGCTATAGGAATCAAGACTGCATGATGCTATAGGAAGGACAGACACATAGATCAACAGAATAGGAGAGCTTTGACAGACCAATGCAAATAAGTCTTGCCGACTTTTGACAAAGGTGCAAAAGACTTCAATGGAGAAAATATAGTTTTTTCAATGAATGGTGTTAGGACAATTGAATGTTTATAGGTTAAAAATACCTAAAAATACCAAACCTCATTTCTTATACAAAAATTACCTCAAAATTGAGTGTAGAATTAAATATAAAACTATAAAACTTTTAGGAGATAAGCTAAGAGAAAACTTTCGGAAACTAACATTTGGTGAAAAATTAAGACATGACCAGAGAAAAAAGTAATGAAGTAGAGTTCATCAAAATTAAAAACACAACTTTTGTTTTGTGAAAGGTTCTGCCAATAGGATAAAGAGACAAGTTACAAACAGGGAGAAAATATTTGTGAAACTCATACCTGACCGAAAACTCCTATCTAGAGTTACATAGAGGATTTAACAAAATTCAGCCTCCAATTAATCAATCCAATTGGATATGAAGTGACATGTCATTAAAGAGAATATATGAGTGGCAAATATGCACATGACAATTTACAACATCACTAGCCATGAGGGATATGTAAATTAAAACTCTGGTGAGATCTTTGTATACGTGTATTAGAACAGATAGAAATAGCAATGATACCAAATGCTGACAAGAGAGCAGGGACACTCTATCTGTCATACATTGCTGGGGAGGAAGTAAAATAAAGTATGTGCTCTGGAAATTAGTTTGGAAGCTTCTTTTTAAAAATTTGTTTCTTACTAACAACCCAATAATTGCAATCCTGGGCATTTATTCCAGAGAAATGAAAGGGACTATTGGCTCAAAATCTGTACACAGTGGTGTATAATGGGTTTATCTGTTAGCAGTAAGAAATTTGAAAAAACCAAAATGTTAATGAGTGACAGAAAGGTTAGAACTTGGGACATCCACAGTCCTTGGAATACTACTTAGCAACAGAAAGAACAAATTATCAATGATCACAGAAACTATTATGGATTTCAAGGGCATTAGGATAAGTGAAAAGAACCATTCTTAGAACATCACATACTGTATTGTTCTGTTGATATACCAGTTTTGAAATGAAAGAATTATAGAAATGGAGAAAATAATAGTGATTACCAGGGGTTAGGAGTTTGGGTGAAAATGGAGGTGTGACTATAAGGGCATGAGGGGATCTTTATGGTAATGGAATAATTCTGTATTTTGATGAAGTGGTGGTCACACAAATATATATATATATATATATAATACTAATATCCAATGTCTTTCCATAATTATGCAAGATGTAGCTATTAGGAAAATTGATTGAGGGGTATGTAGGACCTCTGTACTAACATTGTAACTTCCTGTGCACCTATAATTATTTGAAATAAAAAGTAAAAGAAAATTCATTCTAGTAGTTTGAAGAGACAAAGCATTGATAACTGCTCAAATAAGAGACTAGTTTGTTTCTCTCCTATAACAGTTCAAAGCAATGTTCCAGACTAACGTATATTCATGGAAATGAGCTGTCACATCTCTGCCATCTTCCACATGTGGCTTCCAAGATTGCTGTTTATTGACATATATTGGAGCCAGCAAATAATATCTGCCATAGTCTGCTCATTTGGCAACAGATGTGTAAGCATATCCTTCTTCTCACACATGATAAATTAACTGAAAAGTCTGAAGAATTTTAAGGAAGATAGGAGACATTTTAATTTTTCAGTTATGCCTCTGAAGCTATGCCCAAGAAAGCAGGAAGCTGATGCCACCCAAATGTCAACAAACTGGAAGAAACCATGGCCAACTTCCCAACTGGTCCCAACTATTGTTGGTGCCTGACCACCCAAAGAATAAAAGCAACAACCACAAGTATTCACATCTCCTGAAGCCTGACCACAGGCACTACTGTTCCGCAAGAAAAACGGCATCTCTCTCACTTCTGTGATAGGAAGTATGGCCTAGTGTATCTGAATGTTAGAACCCAAAACAGATATGAAACCCTGATGGCAAAAATACCTGAAATATATGTTACTTCTGGCCCCCACAATAAAAGCTCTAGTGTAACATGGGTAGAGATGGATGCCAAGAATCAACAGACATTAATACCCAGTCTATCCCTTTACTACTCAGCATTCACTCATTAAAATCCATATTTAAACTTACAAACAACAAAAAAATAAAAACCTCATCATACTTCTGTTTTAAAAAGCAACTATTCTCTGTACAAATTAAAATGTAATCATACTACACCCCAAAGAAGACAAGTATTCACTTGTTACCTTTAGGATTTGGGGCAATTCCTCTGTAGCATTCCAGATTTAAGATTTTGTAACCTATAAACTAAAAAACAAAGTGTTAATCCCATCTCTACCTAATATATAATGGGAGAGCAGGAAGTGCAGTAAAACTTCCATTTAGAAGAACAAAGAATGGCAGACACATGGTAGAACCTAGCCCAAAGCAATTTTGCAGTCTTACAAGGCATAAATTGTGAAGGTCCTCTTTGATACTGGGACAAGTTTCTTGATTCAACTCTGGTTCTACTCTAAGGGAGGAAAATTCTTGTCCATTCTCTTACATGGTATCCGGTTTTGCCTGCTGGAAGGTTTTTCCTTAACCATTCTTTTTCACAGCCACATATAAAGTAGACACTGAATAGGTATACTGACTTTAGGTCTCTACAGTTCTTTTTGTTGATCTAAGTTTGGGGGCTTAAGGATGTGGTAAAATGCCTAAAATCACAGGTTTTCTTAGACGAGACCTGTGGTTTCTTTTGTAATACAATTTCTTCTCAAACTCACTAGGGTAGTAATATATTCATTTTTAGTCTGTTACATGTGTGAGCAATCACACAAACCATAGAGGTGCCATTGGTGTCTTCTCAAATTGTCTCAGCATGCACATGTATGGGCCCACCCCTGCAAGCATCTGCAATCCTTTGCTTGAGGACTTCCTTTTAGCCCATGTGCATAGGACAAGTCAGAAATGCCAGGGATGTAGTGACCCAAGGAGCAGATGGGACTTAAATTATATGACCCAACTTCTTGTCCCTCAGGTGAGACAAATCTGAAGTGTGTTTTAGACAGTCTTCCAGAGCTCCCCAGCAGGATTGAGCCTGTCCATAGCTACAATCTGCTTAAAAATGCCCCTTTTGATTCCCTTCCTTTTTCTCTATCTCTAACTTAATTCTTTTCTCTTTTTGTTCTTAAATTTCATAGTCTCCTCTGGAGGACCCAACCTAAGATATATAATTCTTAATTTCAATTTTGAACTCTGTCTCATCATTTCTGATTGTGAAATAGTTACATTTTGTCTATATTCTATTCTTCTTGTATCTTAAAAAAAAATAAGCAGGCAGCCATTGTTAGTTCAAACACTAATATTCTGATCCTTTCTAACTACAAATTCTAGTGATATAAGCTCTCTTAGAAACAAATAGGATATTTATAATTTTGCCCACTTGACCATTTACCATAAGTTTTATCATCATGTAAAAAGGGTTATTGGTTTTACTTATTTACTTACTATGTATTTTCTAACTGCTAAGCAAATGCCATATATTTTTGTTATGATAGCACCAGACTTGTGAGTTCTATATCAGTTGGAGTACCTAAGCTTCTATAACATGAAAACTAACAGTAACTTACCCAAACAAAATGTTATTTTTTTATCTGTCTTTGACTGGTCTGTGTTGGTGTTTCAGGGAGGGAAGAAGTTGGCTGTACACTATTATTTATGTACCCAAACTTGGCACCACACCATCCTTGGTGCAGGGCCTCTAAGGCCATTCTGCTTATTCCGATCCAAGATGGCAGAAACATGGAGGAGCCATGCTGCTGTCTTGAGGGATCCAACCCCAAGTGGCAGATGCTGGTTAAAATGGTCATATGGCTTCACCTAAGTACAAGAAAGGCTGGGAAATGTCTACATGTGTGCTCATAAAGAACAGGAGAAAAAATTTGATTGAAGAGATATCAGTCTCTGACAGAGTCACTGTTATCAGATTAGTAAGAGGAAAGGCATAATAAATGAAATAGAGAATGATCAATAGAAAGAATCAATTTGGAGCTACCCCTTGTCAAAAAAAGAGAGCAGAATGTTGTTTATTTTTATTATGTGATGGCTCAGTTATCATACAGGTGTGAGACCAAGCCACCATACAGAGAATTTATAATTGAGAAGATATTCTGAATACAAAGAAATACCACCAGTATCATTATCTTTTAATTTCTCCATTATAGGTTTATAGAGGAAAAACAATATGTTGTTAAAATCACACTAATATCCAATGATGCAAATTTGAATATAAGAAATAACAAGTGATTTTACATATTGCTATAGAATCAGCCTAATAAACAATTGATCAATTGATAGAGTACATCAGACTGTCTCTTTATAGGATTATTTCCTAGAATACCTTATCACTAGATGAATGTACTACTTTGGTGATAGCCTTCAATTTTTGAATGTATAAAAATGTTAATAGGTATTCATACATACAGAAAGATTTAATTAATAAAACTATTCAAAGGATTATTTCAGTGTTCTTCATATTGAATGTTACATTTTAGGGCAGTTTGATTAGAACAAAATTTTGAAAAATATTAATATTAGGAGAGAAATGGAGTATTTAATCCTTGGCTATTTTTTGTTAATTTTTTTTCCAATTATAGTTTCTTTACCAGATATTTTTGCCATATATGCTAAAATTGGTATTCTTATTTTTATATGGTTTCAAAAGTATTAATAAAAATGTGAAATAAAATAATTTTGTCCAGAGTTAACCTTTGTATATGTGTATATGTGAATATATATGTATATACACATATATGTATTATAAATGTTTATATATTTTTAAGTTTACATGGCACAAGCAATAACAATCTCAGTGCAAATGCAAGAGGGAATTAAGGCCAATAATTAGAAGTACTTTTCATAAATAAAGCAAAATTTGAAAAAGAACACATACATATGGTAATAGTAAAACGCTAACAAAAAATGATGAGATTTTTTGTTTGATAAACTTTATACAGAAATAATACGGGGTATCATTTTATAATGAAACTTCCCTGCTGATGAGAGCCTGTTATCTATTTGCCTGCAGCATTGAGAATGCTAACGTTGGGGACTAGAAATTACATGTTTTAATGTGACAAAGTTTATCTACAACCAAAGCTAGAATACATTCTTATACTAAGACATCACTGTTTCAAACAATTTTAGATTTTCATTTAACAACTCAAAATTGATCTGAGTTCTTTTTTAATACTATTGAAAGAAATAATAAATTTAAAAATTTATTTAAAAATAAATTTAAGAGCAAATAGGAAATTGGACATTCACCAAAAAAGTACCATTCTGAATGTTCCATTTTAATGTGTCATAAAAATATTTTCTGTCTGTGTGTGTTGTCCTTGAATTCAAGGTAAACAGTGTATTATGTGACTTAGGGTGAAAATCATAGTGGAAAAATTTTGAAGTATGATTAAATTGTTGAAACTCTGCATTATAGTATGTGATTCTGTATAAATTTGTGCATGTTCTTGTTCTTAGATTTGATTATTTTAATTAACTGGAGCAGAGATTTCTTTTGTTTGTTTTGTTTTTCTTTTAGAGAGTGAGGGAGTGTGTGTGCAAGTGATGGGGGGGGCGGAGTGAGAGAGAGAGAGAGAGTCCCAAGCAGGCTCCAAGCCCAGTGCAGAGCCTGACGTGGGGCTTGATCTCACTACCCTGAGATAAGACCTGAGCGGAAATCAAGAGTCACATGATTAACTGACTCAGCCACCCAGGCACTTCACCTGTAGCAGGGTTTCCGTGCAAAGGTATAGGATTCCTAAATGAAAAACAGCAGTTTTTGCCATTAAGTAACACCATATAGACAATTTGTTTCATAGAATTACTTTGAAAATCAGAAAGGATTCTAATGTCTTATCATAGGTGTGACAATACTCTCCTGAAACAATCTAGTGATTATCTCTAGGGTACCCCCTTTATTTAAAGCAGTTTTCTCTGGCTCTATCATGTTTAAATGGTAATATATTTCAGAGCCAAGAGTGAGTAGATCTGTTGGCCCCAAGTATGATAAATATATTAAAATTTCAAGTAGAGTCTTGTGAATATTATACTGATGCCATATTACTCCGGGAGAATCCTGGCTCTCAGAATGTTAGTTTTTTTTAAGTGAAATTTCCTATTCTTAGATCCTAGTTTTGCCTCATTAAGGAAGAATTATTTTAGTTGCTAAGAAACTTTGTTTTTCTCATTATAGAAAAAATTTAGTTAAGATCTTGTTACAGAGTTTCATTTGCCTTTTTTTGTCTTTATTATCTCTTTTATTTCTCTATTAGATTTTTAAAACTAAGACTTTCCTTCAAATAGAAGAAAATACTCTGCCTTACTAACTTGTTATATATTTTTTAAACTCATTTAATTCAGGGATGGTGTACTTTTAAAAGTTTCTATGGTGGCATACAGTACATTATACATAGTAGAGTCTTAATAAAAAATGTAGAAATACTTTTTTTCTTGAAAGGTTTTATTTATTTGACAGAAACACAGCCAGAGAGGGAGCACAAGCAGGGGCAGTGAGAGAGGGAGAAGCAGGCTTCCCACCTAGCAGGGAGCCCGATGTGGGACTCGATCCCAAGTCTCCGGGATCATGACCTGAGCAGAAGGCAGTTGCTTAACCAACTGAGCCACCCAGGCACCCTAAAAATGTAGAAATACTTTATAAATAACACTTACCAGGATTTTTTCCATTGGCAGAAAATACAGAGTTAGAAACGTCTCTCACACTTGTTCATTTATACACAGTGCATATTTTCAAAGTCAATATTAATGAGGAAGATCTTGGGGTGTCTGGGTGCTCCGTCAGTTAAGTGGCTGCCTTCAGTTCAGGTCATGATCTCAGGGTCCTGGGATCTAGCTCCACATTTGGTGTCTTGCTCAGTGGGGAGTCTGCTTCTCCTTCTCCCTTTGCCCTTCATTCTCCTTTTGCTCTCTCTCAAATGAATACATAAAAAAATTTTAAAATAAAGAAAAACAAGGAAGATCTCTTTATAGCTTAGTAAAAACTATGATAATATTAACCTTTAAATCTATTAAAAGTAAAGACCATGCTTTGATCTTCCAATATAATCAAATTCACAAGAGAATTTAGCATGGTATTCTAATCAAAATTGGTGTTTAATAAATATTTTTCCTAAAAAATACGACAAACCATGAAACAGACTCTTGGTTATGGAGAACAAACTAATGGTTACCAGAAGAGAAGGAAGTAGGGAGAATGGGTAAAATAAGTGAAGGGTATTAATAGTACACTAAAATGAGCACTGAGTGAGGTATAGAATTGAGTCATTATGTTGAACACCTGAAACTAATATAACACTATATGCTAACTATACTAGAATTAAAATAAAAAACTTAATGTTAAAAGATAAATAAGTGGGCGTCTGGGTGGTTCAGTGGATTAAGCCTCTGCCTTCAGCTCAGGTCATGATCTCAGGGTCCTGGGATCAAGGCCCGCATCGGGCTCTCTGCTCAGCAGGGAGCCTGCTGCCTCCTCTCTCTCTCTGCCTGCCTCTATGCCTACTTGTGATCTCTCTGTCAAATAAATAAATAAAATCTTTAACAAAAAAAAGATAAGTAAATAAATAAATAAATAAATATTTTTTTCCTGAATTAACAGAAACAAAGAGTATTATAAAGATATTGCACGGTTTAAGTTGTAGAATGTTCCTTTTTGCTTAGGATCTTTAATATTTAGGGTTTAAAGTTGTTATAACAAATCAACTCCAAAATGCCAGTGGTTTAACTAATATATGCTTTTTTTATTGCACACATAATATTCCAATGTACGTATTCATAAAGGTGGGTAGTTATCCTGCAACCTGGATTCCTTCCTTCGTGGTATCCTTGCTGTTTCATGGGACCTTATCAATCTTTGCATCTACCTGGCAGATGAGTAAGTGTGGGAAGGGCATACCCTATTTTTAAATGCTTAGGTTCAGAAGGGACACTTCTACTAATTTCCAGTTCTGTTGATTAGAATGAATCATTTGGCATGGGGGACAGAAAAGTGGACGGGAGAATTATAAACAGAGGAAATTGAAATAAAAACAAGAAGGCACCAAAGTGCCTACTGTATTCCAAGACAAAAGAGTTGTCTTCTCTGTCTCCAGAATTATGTGATAGAAAGTGTAGGATAGGCTCTGGAGCCGAACGATGAGGGTAACCTAAAGTGTGAGGGCTCTTGAAAAGAAAGTGGAGGGATTGTTTTGGATCTGCGTTTTATGTCCATTCATTCTTTAATTAATTAATTAATTCCTTCCTTCATTCTTTTCATTTATTTTAGGTTGAACCTTCATTTTAAAAGACAGTATTTGTTTGTTGCCCTGTAAAGCACTGGCATTATGACTGTGGACATAGCTTAAGAACTCAGGAGGTTCAAAAGAACATAGCTTAGGGAACTCAGTATGTTCAGAAGTGCACAGCATACAGAACCTCTCATAAAATTTTTAAGCGGTGGAAGGAGTCAGAAGGCACTTTAGGTTCTCCCTGTGTCTGAGAGCTAGGCTAAGTGCCACATAAAAACATCCAGCTGGGAGGGTAGAGATGTGAAAAGGGCTAAAAAAAGCTAAATCTGGCTATTTTATTATTATTGGGACCCTTTCTAGATTTGGAAAATACACACATATGTATAATTGGCTTTTTTGCCTGACCCATAAAACCTTTCTCTCCCTATTTTACCTATTACAAATAATTGGTCTGTACCTATTAGCTAGATGATAACATATAAGTAACCCATACCTATTACCCTTTACGAACTCTCTTTTTTTTTTAAGATTTTATTTATTTATTTGACAGAGAGATCACAAGTAGGCAGAGAGGCAGGCAGAGAGAGAGGAGGAAGCTAAGAGAAAAGGTGAGCATATCATGGAGGGTACAGAATGTAACAGACCCAAGAACAGAATGATTTCAATGAGTTGGGGCTGGAAGTGAGATAAGAACATCAAGAACCTGGGATGTCAACTGACATTATTTAATTTGATGGTAAAGAGGTATAGGTCTGAGAACTTACAAGAGGTGTGATGAAAGCATCCATGGACTAGGGATATGTTCGGTGACCTGACCATGTAGAGCTAAGAATGACCCTGTATGGGCATGACTGGCGATGGCTGAAGAATAAAATGATGCTACCACAACACTGGGAAATTACAACAAGATTATGGTGTTTATTTGTATACTTGGTTTGCATTGTAATCAGGTTCTATTTATCTTCTCTTCAGTGACCTCTTTGGCAAGTTCTGTGCATTAGGAATAAAGCAACAAGAGCATAATTTAGTTGCTGACCCCCATCGCAGGGTCATCCCTGCTAGCAGAGAGCCCGATGTGGGCCTCGATCCCAGGACCCTGAGATCATGACCTGAGCTGAAGGCAGAGACTTAACCCACTGAGCCACCTAGGTGCCCTACCCCTTAAGAACACTTAACTTGTTAAATAACAACATGCCTATTTAAAAAATGTTTTTTTCATGATATCTTTTCCTTCTAGACTGTAATACAAGAGTTTAGTTATGTTATGATCCAAATAGATTGGGTATATCCATGAGCTAATGCGTCTCTAGAATGTTAGAGAGGGTGTTTGGCAAATAAGTGAAGTTATTACTATTAGTATGAAGCATTTATTACTATTAGTATGATCTCTCCATTAAAAAGTTAATGATGGCTGTAAGGTAAATTTTTATATAGTCCTGATTCTCTTTAGAAAAAAGGTATAAAAATAGTCTAAATGAAGCTACACAGGTAAGAAATACAATACTCTGACACCCAAGTACTGTTGCTTGAAATATGGTCTAGACTATAATAGACCCTTATCAGAATTTTATTGACAATAATTTATTTTCTAGCACGGCATAAAATAACAAAACTACCTTAATTTTGTTTGGATAGTCAAATAAATAATATTAGTGATAGTAATAAGTCACTTGAATTAATTTTCATTAATTTTGTGAATAATAAAAAATAATGGTAAGAAAAAATAAAAGCTTGCTCCTGACAGTTTAGAAGCATTGAAAATGCCAGTTCTAAATAGTTATTTGTAGTGGAGCAGCACAAGTATCCCTTGTGGGGAAAAATGAACATCGAAGTATTTTTCTTTTTTATTCGAGATTTTCATGGATGATAAAAGTGCCTTCAAGGAATGTACCGAAAAGCCACATAAATTGAATTATAATGGCATAGTAAAATAGCAGATTAATCAGAAAATCTAGATGGAATCCCATCATTCCACAAGAAGAAAAAATTATTATTTTTTTCCTCCTTGGTTAATTAAATGGGTGGTGTACGCAGTGTCAGATCTTAGGAGATTGACAATTCCTTGAGAAGAGAATCAAACTCCTCTTATTTATGAAAATGAAAGAAGCATTTATGTGCTTCGGTTGGGATAATAGGACTGTTAGGCAACATATGCTACCGTATTTTTTGCAATGTTAGAAGAGAGGCAACTGACTGCTCTTTAGTTCCAAATGACATGTAAAGTTTGTTTTATACATTTTCCCTTTGCAGAGCACAGAGAAAGATTAAGCTCTCTCCCTGGCTGGTTAATGAACCAACACCATGATGCCCATTATTGGCATTTTAAAAGTTGTTCTGCAAATTGAGGACACTAAAGAGCGATTTCTAAATAATTGAGCATTTCCAGAACTAAAAATTTAGAGCAAGTTATTATTCCTTCAGTAAGGCTTGTTAATTTTCTATCGTTAAAAACTTTTAGAAGTGAGTATAATTTCTCATATCAGGTTGGCAAAAATTGAAACCTTTGAAAACATACTGTTAGCAAGGTGCAGAGAATCAGGCTCTCTGGTACAGGTTGGTGGGGCTGCAGATTGGTAATGCAGGGGGTCCCTTAGTAATACCTAAGAAACTAGTGATTATGATGACTTCTTATGTAGAAATTCCCTTTGTACGAATATAGTTGGAAGGTTCACCTCCAAAAATATGAAAAGATGCTAAAGTTTTATTAGTGTGGCATTATTTGTAAAAACAAAAATTGAGAAATAAAATTAATGTCCATCTATCTAAGGTATACCACCAAATGGAGTATTATCAACTATAAATTCTCACTCTCTCTCTCCTTCCCTCTCTCTTTCTCAATGAAAAAGGTTTCTATTGGAGTAGCATGATTGCCAGAATATACTTGTAAGTGATCAAAGCAGAGGGTGTGGGATATTGTATATATTGCATTAAAAAAGAGAGAAGAATGCATACAAACACTGAAGTACCTAGATATGATAAAAAAGGAACTAATGAAATGATGGATAGGAACAAAGTAGATAAATTTGGAATAGACTCAAGATTTCTGAATATAGTTATAAACAGTGGTTTTGACTTTTGAATCATGCAAATGATTTTATATATACACAAATTAAATTAGATTGAATTAAGTTAAAGGCAACAAAAAAACCCAACTGCTAAAATAGAAAACATTAACAACAAAACAATAGACTATTTTTAGAGACTGAATTAGCATGACTGAATTGAACATCAAAGGCAAAAAGTCAGCTGGAGAATTGATAGAGGGGCTTGTAGGGTTATTAATCATCATCCATAATTTAGAATGCATCCTTATCGTGATACTGAAACCCTCCATAGACATTCTGTCTTCACATAAAATTTCACTCAGTACTTTTCCCTGAAAATGAGCTGGCAAGTTACAGCAAGCCTTTTCTAGTATGTTCTTCAAAAAAAGTTTGGTCAGTTTAATTTTCATTATGAGATGACCATGAAAATACTACACAGTGCCCCTTGATGTGTTCATAAGCTGCGATGAGGGTCAGCAACTAAATTATGCTCTTGTTGCTTTATTCCTAATGCACAGAACTTGCCAAAGAGGTCACTGAAGAGAAGATAAATAGAACCTGATTACAATGCAAACCAAGTGTACAAATAAACACCATAATCTTGTTGTAATTTCCCAGTGTTGTGGTAGCATCATTTTATTCATCTTGTGTAGGCAGTTCAGCCATCGCCAGTCATGCCCATACAGGGTCATTCTTAGCTCTACATGATCAGGTCACTGAACATATCCCTAGTCCATGGATGCTTTCATCACACCTCTTGTAAGTTCTCAGACCTATACCTCTTTACCATCAAATTAAATAATGTCAGTTGACATCCCAGGTTCTTGATGTTCTTATCTCACTTCCAGCCCCAACTCATTGAAATCATTCTGTTCTTGGGTCTGTTACACTCTGTACCCTCCATGATATGCTCACCTTTTCTCCTATGCTCTTCTGTTCTGTTTCCCACCACTCAAAATCTAGTCTTTCTTATCTACTTCCTTAATAAAATTACCTCTTATTGCTTTATTTATAAGAACTTACAACAATTTATTTGTCCCTTTATCTAAACCTCTGTGGTATACAATTTTATTTATAATGTTGGAACATCTTGAAGTTTGCTTAATTAATTCACATTCAAAAGTTATCTTCCAAAAGGATTCTAAAACTTCTATAAATCCTGCTCTCTTTCTTCTCCGGCATCTTCCACAGTTTGGGGAATCAGATGTTATTTACTTAAAGAACCACGAAAATAGAGTAAAACATAAAAATATAAAATATTTTATGCTATTTAGATCCCCATTACTTAGATTTAAAACCTTAGTAAATTGAAACAATTACATAAGAGATTATCTAAATATGTATAATCCCAAAATGGAGGAAACTTTAATATCTATCCATTATTAAGGGAAATTATGAAATAAAAAATACAGAACATTTTAATATTATCATCTAAATATTTGTAAGAAATGGTCTGATTTTATTTGAAGCAATGTTTTGTTTTTCCTTTCAATGAACTCAGTCTGTCACCTGACAGCATAATTGCTGGGTTCATAAATTGTGCAAATTTGGAGGTTTGTACAAGTCCTGTTCTTTCTCATTTCTCTTACCAAATTGATGTAAACTTACTGATGTTTAAGACTCAAATTTAGAAGCATATTCTTTTTTAAAAAATATTTTATTTATTTATTTGACAGAGAGAGATCACAAGTAGGCAGAGAGGCAGGCAGCAAGAGAGGTGGAAGCAGGCTCCCTGCTGAGCAGAGAGCCCGATGTGTGCCTCGATCCCAGGACCCTGAGATCATGACCTGAGCTGAAGGCAGAGGCTGAGCCACCCAGGTGCCCTAGAAGCATATTCTTTTGACCAAACCATTTTTCAATTGACATATACCTTAAGGAACATATTACATGAGCTTGAAAAACTATTAGTTGGTGAAAAATGAATGTGAATAAGCTCAGTCCCTGAAGGGAAGTTTTGAGTTGGAGTGAATATGTGATTATTTCATTGGCTAGGAGGAAGTACACCTTCAAGATGAGCAAACTGGACAGAAAATAGAAAACTTCCATATGCCAAGACAAGTTTAAAATTATTGATATTGTTGTTACTCTATAACGTTTGTGTCACCCCCAAATTCCTATGTTGAAGTCCTAATCCCCAAGGTGATGGTATTACATGGTGGGCCATTGGAAGGTGACTAGGACATGAAGATCAAGCCCTCCTGAATAGGATTAGTGCCCTTGTAAAAGAGGCCCCAGAAAGCTTCCTTGCTCTTCCCACATGTGAGGTCATTGCTACAAACTGGAGGTTTGTGAACAAGAAGCAGGATCTCATCAGACACCAAGTTTGCTGGCACCACCTGGACTGTGGGGCCATTCTCAACTTCCAGAACTCGAATAAATTTTACAGTTGTTTTTAAGCCATCCACTCTATGGTATTTTTCTTTATAGCAGCCCAGAGGGATCAAGACATCTGCTAAGGGTCTGACATAGAGAAAATTATTTCTGAGATATAGTATAAATAAAGAGATCCAGAGGACTATGCTTCAGATTGTCATCTGGCCACTACAGTTAAAACCATGCAACACCTGGTTGCTGCCTTTTAAGTACTTATAGCTGGAATGGCAGGCAAATTGTTTTGTCTATATTCACAGTATGCAGAGAGAATGTGAATTGATAAGGAGAATGAAGATAGTCTGCCCTTGTTAGCACGTCTTATTTGTGTCTCTACAAACCAAATTGCCCTATGACTGAAGGCACTCTTGGCGGCAACAAAACACCACATGGTCAAGGAAAGTTAAATGCAACTCGATGACAATAATCAATACACATGATATCTGGGAAAAAACAATTACTGTTTGCCTTACCAAATCTCTGCTTTGTACTTACAAATACATTTTTCAATCTGAACAGCATGAGAGGTGATCTAATTTAATTAGTAGAAACTAGTTTGACATCTCAAAAAAAAAAATCATGGAGGGTATTGGCCATAGGGTATGACTCTGAGTGAAACATGATGAATAAGTTCTGAAAATAATGTATAGATAACATGGTGACTAAAGTTAACACTGTATTATGTACTTGACATTTGCTAATAGAGATCTTGTGTTCTTACTGAGTATGTGTGCACAACACATAAAGTGGTAACTGTGAAGTGATAGATATTTAGTTAGTTGATCGTGATGATCATTTGACAGTGATTCTGTATATCACACTAAGTTGTCTACCTTAAATATACATAATTTTTATTTGTCAATTATACCTCAATAAAGCTGAGAAAATATGAAGAAATAAAGGTGCTGATAATGTATTTTACTGTCAATGGAAACATAAGGAAGACTAGTAAAATTTTGAACAGCAGGTTATATGATAGATGGTTAAGTAATAATTTAGTGCTCCAGTTTTATGACCATATTCTACATGTTGCCTTTGTTCATATATTTTGAAGAATGTCAATTGGTATGCTATAAGATCAACAGAAATATATTTAAAAATATGTATAGTAGTGTTGTTATATTCTACAGAAATAAATATAATAGCTTGGGATGCCTGGGTGGTTCAGTTGTTAAGCATCTGCCTTCAGCTTAAGTCATGATCCCAGAGTCCTGGGATCTAGCCCTGAGTCAGGTTCCTTGATCAGTAAAGAGCCTGCTTCTTCCATTCCCTTTGCCTGCTGCTCCCCCTACTTGTGCTTGCTCTCTCTCTGTTGAATAAATGAATAATAACTTTCTTACAAAAGAAAAATATAATAGGTCAACGTAAAAGCACTTTGTAAAAGTAGATTTCTACATTCTGTTATATGCTGTATTCTGCACCTTTTTCCCATGACAATGTGAGTAAGCCACTTAAGTTTTGAACATCATTTTCCTGTTTTACAAATTAAGGAGTTGGATTAAATGGTCTTTTTTTTTTTTTTAAAGATTTTATTTATTTATTTGACAGAGAGAAACACAGCAGCGAGAGAGGGAACACAAGCAAGGGGAGTGAGAGAGGGAGAAGCAGGCTTCCCGCTGAGCAGAGAGCCTGATGTGGGGCTCGATCCTGGGTCTCCAGGATCATGACCTGAGCTGAAGGCAGTCGCTTAACCAACTGAGCCACCCAGGCGCCCTAAATGGTCTTTTCAATCCTAATCTAAAGTGTAGTTTATGCTGGTTTAAAATAAAAAAGTAGAGAGGAGCCTCGGTGACTCAGGTTTGTTTTTTTTTTTTTTTAATTGTGTTATGTTGGTCACTATACATCATCAATTTTTGATGTAGTGTTCCATGATTCATTGTTTGCCTATAATACCCAGTGCTCCATGCAATACATGCCCTCCTTAATACCTATCACCAGGATCACCCATCCTCCCACCCCCTTCCCTTTATAAAACCCTCAGTTAGTTTCCCGGAGTCCATAGTCTCTTAGGGTTGTCTCCAACTCTGCTCAGTTGGTTAAGTTATCTGCCTTCCACTCAGGTCATGATCCTAGGATTCTGGATCATGTCCAACATCTCCATCCAGCCCCCTGCTCAGCAGGGAGACTGCCTCTCCTTCTCCCTCTGCCCCTCCCCACCTCTCATGCTCTCTCTCTCGAATAAATAAATAAAATATTTGTTAAAAAAAAACAAACAGAAATCTCTCTATGGAGTCTTGATGAAATCAAGGTAAAACTGGTAGACAATGACCTTATATTATCTTGTATACAAATGAATTAATAACATGAGTTAGTGAGATTTTATATTTTATGTTTTAGTTACTTTTTAAAGATTTATTTACTTGAGAGAGAGAGTGAGTGAGCAGGGGTGGGCAGAGGGAGTGAGAGAGAATCTCAACCAGACTCCCTGCTGAGCACAGAGCCCCATGCAGGGCTCCATCTCACCACCCTGAGATCATGACCTAAGACTAAATAGATTCAGACATACCTCACTTACAATGTATTTTCTACTAATATACAAAAAGTACTCTTTAGTCTAGATATAAATACTTTTTTCTTTTGTTCACCAAAAATTATATATGAGTTTCTTAAATAATATTTGTCAAGAATAATCTATTGAAGCATTTTTTCAATTATGAATTTTTTTTTAAAGATTTTATTTATTTGACAGAGAGAAACACAGCGAGAGAGGGAACACAAGCAGGGGGAGTGAGAGAGGGAGAAGCAGGCTTCCTGCACAGCAGAGAGCCTGATGAGGGGCTCGATCCTGGGTGTCTGGGATCATGACCTGAGCTGAAGGCAGTTGCTTAACCAACTGAGCCACCCAGGTGCCCCCAATTGTGAAATTTTTATATAAGTTTTTCTATGTATATCTCTATTAGTAAAATAACTACAGTTGGAATCACAGGGTCTTTAGGTGGGTTAGTTTTATAATAAATCTTTGTTTATAGGGTGACACTACCAGTTTATACTCTTACCAACAATGTACGAATTCCAGTTGCTATCCATCCTTGCTTGTGTTAGATGTCACTGATTTTTTTTCCATGTCTTGTATATCTCCTTGTGGTTTTAATTCACGTTTTCTGTGTGGCTAATGATAAAAAATACTTTTTCATGTAAATATTGGTCATTTGTAATCCTTTTTTTTGATTACTAAACTATTTCATATGAGGTTGATTGCTCTTTTTAAAATTTTGAGAACTTTATATCTTAGAACAATTTAAAGTTTACAAGAAAATTCAGAGAAGGGTACAGAGATTTTCCAAATACTCCCTGTACTCAGACATGGGTAGGCTCCACCATTATCAACATCACCCACCAGAATGTACATGTTTTACAAAGATGAGCCTATAATGGCACATAATAATTATCCATATTAACCTTAGGGTTCACTGTCAGTGTTGTACATTGTATAGATTAGGACAAATATGTGCTACTTTAATACCACACAAAGTATTTTTGCTGACCTAAAAATCTTCTGTGTACTGCCTGTTCATCTCTCCCATCCCACCCCTGGCAAGGGGGAGGTAAGATTGAGGACCAACTTTATAAATTAATAGTTCATTGGTAAGTGAGCATTCCATCTAGCTAGTAGTCTGTCTCTCCTTCCCATCCTTCTGCCTCCCTTTCTCACACATTATATTTGGTTTGATGAGCAATGGAGGTATGTATTTATTCATTTAATAGGTACCTGTTGAATGTTTAAGCTGTGCCAGCCATTCTGTAAAGCAATGTAAATACAACATTTGACAATAATTATAAGTATGCCTTATTAAGCTACTATGTGGCAAGCATATATGTTGTTTTTAATTATCACACACATTTTATACCCCATTTCCCATGTAAGAAAAACATGACTTATAGAAGTCAAATCTTTACTGACTTTCAAGCAGCTAACTTTTGTTGTAATTCTTCAATCCAGGCTTATTAGATTCTATAATCAAGGCATAGTCAAGAAGGTCAGTAAAGGAATATTGCAAAATAAAAGAATCAAAATGAGGACCCCTGGGTAGCTCATTCAGTTAAGCATCTGCCTTCAGCTCAGGTCATGATCCGGGGGTCCTTGGATCTAGTCCCTCATCGGGCTCCTGGCTCAATAGGGAGTCTGGTTCTCTATTTGCCTGCTGCCCTCCTGCTTGTGCGTTATCTCTCCTTTCTCTTTCTCTCTCTGACAATTAAATAAGTAAAATATTTTTAAAAGGAGAGAATTAAAATGTTCTACCATTTCATTTTTTTAAAGTACCTTAAAATTTAAGAAATATTTGGGATACGAAAATTCAGCAACTTGGTTTAAGAAGAAATTTATTAAAAAGCAACATCCCATAAGTCTAAGCCATTTTTGAGCATCCTGAGTCTTAATAATAAATGTTGAAAGTCTTGGGATAGCTTTTGATTGGAGAGTTTTTATAAAACCACATTATGAATTATTATGGCAACTGGAAGTATGATTTTGTTGCAGTGATAGGTACTAGCATGCCTTTTTCTTCCCATTAACACACGATTACTTTGTGGCTATAATGAAACAACATACACAAATGATCCATAGTAGTAAATATTCAGCTATCCAACAGAAAGATATTTAAAATGCCATTATATTCAATTTTAGTTCAATCTAATTTAATGATATGCTCATGAGGTGGCACTTGAAATTACCAGTGTATGCAAAATGGTAATATGTATAATTTTAGCTAATTTATTTTTTCTCAGATGAGTATGGTGTAAGAACGGTTTAAGCTTAGTCTCCATTTTGGATATCAGCATCAGCTATAAGAAGTTTCTTTCTAAATTTTGTTTGCTAAAGATGATGATATATAGTGTTATTTTTTATTATTAAATACTGTCTATATTGTCTATGGAAGTTGGGATAGTGTTTAATGCTTTTTCACAATCATTTTCCTAATTATTCCTTAATGTCCTAATTCCTTAATTATTCAATAGCTTTTTAATAAATAGAAAGTTATTCTTCATTACAGAGAGATACTTATTAAATCAGCCATTAAAACTGACTTCCATATAGTTATTCTACCATAACTGATATAAGTAATTCCATCTTCCTTGCCAATGACTTTTTAAGGGATGACATTATGACCTAATTCTGGCCAATAAAACATGAAGAATTTTATCATAGAACTTCTATGAATAGCTTCTTCCTTCTTGAAAAAGAGGCAATTCCTCTTTTTTTGTGGTTAGCAATGCCAGATGATACATAACATCCTATAGCCATCCTGTAGCTGTGAGGGGTTGAAGGCAAAGTCTGAAGATGGCAGACCTTAGTGCCAGGAATTGTGTGTCTTCGATGACAATAGTGAGCTGTTGAATCACTCAGGCCTGGATATTGCCCCACATTTAACTTTTTGTTAGGAGAGAAGATGTCTTTCCCCACTATTTAAGAGAATCGGATTTGGAGTTTCTGTTACATTCAGCTGAAAATATCCTTAAGAGATATATTCATTTAATGGCATATAATCATAGTGTGGTTAGTTCAGATGGCAATTTGAATTTTTGGTGCCCAACTACAATTTTAGATTTAATTATAGACTATATTGTCAGTCCTGTAGCTTTTCATCAGTCAACAGACGATGGAAGGAAAGAGACAGATGCAATATGCTAGGAAATGATATAATAGAGTGAGTGCATAGGACATCGATTTTAGTCTCTCTCTTTTCTGTCATTAATTATATATATATATATATATATATATGGGTATATGTGTGTGTGTATCTGTACATATATGTGTCAACATTTAGTAATGATAAATATATACACATATAAATATATATTCTGTCATTTCATATATATGAGTGAGAAAGTTATCAGAATTTGCTGCCATATTGAATGCAGAATGAAACCAATCAAGAACTGAATAGTGGAGGATAGAGCATTTTGCTTTAAGTAGCTTGAAACTAAGGATTTAAGAATAAAGTTAGCTTGTATTTATTTTCCTTTTAATTTTACTTTACATGGTGATTATAGTGAATGTTTAATTGCTATTGTTGTTATTTAGATGAGTTTGAAGAGCTAGGTCATTCATTTTATTTCTCTGCCTCAAAATTGGACATGATAACTTAACCAGGCATACCTATTTTAAGTTCTCTTCATAAAGATAACAGTCCTCTCTAGCAGCCAGAGATCATAGTCATTCCCTTTATTTTTTGAAAGTTATTCTTTCATCATCACCTAAATTTCTCTTCATGAAACTGGATCCAGTTGTTTATTTTCTCCTTGTTGACATAAATATTATTCACTGGGTTTTTTTTAATAATTATTTTATTTTTTCGGTGTTCCAAGATTCATTGTTTATGCACCACATCCAGTGCTCCATTCACTGTTTTTCTTAAACTAATTCTGTATATACCCCCCCAAAATAAAATTTGAACATACCTTCTTTTTGAAACTTCCATGAATTCATGCTTAACCTATGATGAATCTTGAACAAGTTTATCATGACATAAAATTGTTATCTGTTTGTTCTCAATCCTTTCTACCTTATTTGATTTTTAGGATCAGTGTTTCTAATTTTTAATTAACTTATTTTATTTTCAATGGACTACTGGTCTTCTCTTAAACCTTCAGATTTAAGAGATTACTGATGTCAGTAATGCAGTCTTGGAACAGATTAGAATTATAGGCAGCAGTTGGAGTTAAAAGTAGCAATTAAGAAAAGGAATATTGGCCGAAGTACCTCAGTTAATAAATACAGTAAGTAACTCTGCAATTTTAGGCACATGATTTAAACCATCTTCATTTTAGTTAAAAACTAAATCAGTAAGTGAGAATAATAATAGTATCTGCCAGAAGGGGTTTTGTAAAGATTGAATGTGATAGTTAATGTCAAACAGTTAGTACTATTCACCATAGAGTCAGCTATTCTTTTTTTTTTAAGATTTTATTTATCTGACAGAGAGAAACACAGCCAGAGAGGGAACACAAGCAGGAGGAGTGAGAGAGGGAGAAGCAGCCTTCCCACCTAGCAGGGAGCCCGATGTGGAACTCTATCCGAGTTCCGGGTCTCCAAGATCATGATCTGAGCCGAAGGCAGTCGTTTAACCAACTGAGCCACCCACCCAGGCACCCTAGAGTCAGCTATTTTTGATACTCGGTTGGATGACTGCCTTCGGCTCAGGTCATGATCCTGGAGACCCGGGATTGAGCCCTGCATCAGGCTTCCCGCTCAGTGATGGGAGACCTGCTTCTCCCTCTCTCAATCCCCCTACTTGTGTTCCCTCTCTAGCTGTATTTCCCTCTGTCAAGTAAATAAATAAAATCTTAAAAAAAAAAAAGATGTAAAGTAACAAGACTGTTGTATACTGTATGTGGGATATTAGTAGAACATGGTTAGATTTTTGTTTTATAAATCTATGAACTTATTTTAACTCTTTTAAAACTTGTGTTTGAATGTTTTTTTTTTTTTTAGTATGTCTTTATATGTCTTTGACTATGATAGTTACAGGTATGTGAGGTGCATGCGAGATTTGTTAGAATGTGAGAAAAGAAAAAAAAAAGAATGTGAGAAAAGTAGCTTAAAAGCCTATAAAATGTGATCATGCATATTTATTTATTTATTTATTTATTTATTTATTTATTTATTTATTTATTTATTTTTACTACGTTATTTAATCTCAGTGTTCCCAGATTCATTGTTTATACTCCATACCCAGCATGCATATTTTAATTTCATATTTGTTTATTAGAACATACTATAACATATATCTAATTATGATCACAATGTTCATGTATGTAAATATTAAACGCATATCTCCTGTTCAGGTTGTTCTGAAAAGATTGCTATTTTCCTGATTATTTAGCTTCTAGTCAACCCTTCAATATAATTGTATCTTTGATTCATCTCATTGGCTCTCATTTCTGTAAAACATTCCTTTTTCCTTTTTCTCTCTATTGCTGACTGACATTACCCTAGACTGCAGCTGCCTAATATGGAACTTTCTTTTTCACCTCCTCCCATATCACCCTATAATCTGTAGAATCCCTTTCTCAATAAACTCCTTTAGAAAATCTTATTTGTTCTCCCAGCCTCTATAATTAATATATTCAAGTCAATCAGTAAAAATCATTGAATATTTCCTGGGGGCCTTTCTAAGGTAAGGTAGTATAGGCATATGTGGTAGACAAGTTGTTGTCATCATTCACCTGTCAAGGAAGAAAATACTATACAAGTACCCATGATTAAATCTAGCTCATCTGCATTGCCACCACCCTGGTCTGAGCCATTTCTGTAACGGTCTCTAAAGAAGCTAGTCCAATTCTCCCCTTGTTCATTCTAATCCACTCTTCACACCAAAGCCAAAGTGACACTTTCGCAAATGAAAATTGGACCATGTCATTTTCCCCAATCAGTACCACTCAGTAACTTTATTTTATATTTAGAATAACTTCCTTTTATATTTAGAATAACTTTTTTTATATTTTGAATAATGTTCTTTTATATTTAGAATAAAATATAAACTCATGACCCACAAGACTGAGTAATCGAGCCACTGCTTCCTCCTCCAAGTGGCCTGGCACTTCCTTCCTTGATTGTTACCCTTCCCTCCTCAGACTATAAATTCTCTTCTTTTCCCTGAAACACTCTTCTAGTCACTGTGTGCCTGGCTTCTGCCTGCACTTCCTTCCAGTCTTGCATTAGAGACATTTCCTTAGACAGAACTCCCCTTAGCTCTCACCCTTCTTCCCATTATTCTTTCTCATGCTCTCCTACTCTTCTCAGTAGTAGAATTTAATACAAAATATACTGCTTCTTGGGGCACCTGGATGGCTTTGTTGGTTAAGCACCTGACTTGATCCTAACTCAGGTCTTGATCTCAGGGTTGTGAGTTTGACTCAGTGTCAACCCTACTTAAACACACACACACACACACACACACACACACACACACACACACCTCACAGCCATTAAAACAAATTATCTGATGGTGTGGCCTAGACCTTGGTAGTACTTGGTAGCATTAAAGGGGTCTCAGGTGATATTTTTTAAGTACTGCTGTTATGTATAAACAAGTCCAAGTTCCCAGATGATACATAGGGCTCTTTACCATTTGTCCCTCAATTACACAGGCAGTTGCTCCTTCAAAAATTTATTTATTTATTATTATTATTATTATTATTATTATTTATTTAGCTATAAGTATATTCTAGGCACAAGAACTCACTCCTTGCTACTGAAGTCATCACATGTTATTCACCACATCAATATTTTCACTATTATTCAAAATATTTTTTCTCTGCAAACAAATCCTAGTTTGTTACCAGTTCAACCACTGATAGTTTTATTCTTTTCTGACTTCCTAGAAAGGTATATCTATCACCCCTTTCACCCATACATCTATTTAAAAAGCATCACTCTTTAGGGGTGGATCTGGGTTTCATGAAGTCAGAAGCTTCTAGAATGTTGTGACCTCACTTTAAGATAAAGGATATAAATCAGGTGCAGGTCCATGGAAGGGACCGTGAACGTAGGAGGCCTTGATACTTTGGCTTCATGGAAATTTCTATCCCCATCTCCATTATAGCAGTTCTCATAGATCTTTGATATTTCTTTATTCCCCAGCATTTCTCTCTAGAGGAATCCTTGAGCGCGAGGATGCTGTGTGTTCTATAGGTAGCAGCATAAAGCTGGTGTAGAGTAGGTTCTCAAAATAAGTCACTGGATGACTTTCTGAACTCTTAGAAGTGTGTCTACACTGTAACCAAAAGGAAACAAATTCAAGCTGGAGAAAGAAGGATCAGGCTGTGTTCTACCAACTATCCTTCTTTGCATGGAAATTCCACCTCGTTTGTGTTCTCATCCTTATTCCTGCAGGTCACCCCACACTTAGCCTGCTAATTTTAAGAGTTGTCTACTCCTTTTCATCCTTTCACTGGTAGAGCAGTGGTGATCACAGTCTGGTTCATAAATTTATACCTTGAAATCACTTGGGCAGCTGGTAAAAATGGCACATTTATAAGCCCCCTGTCACCTTTTCTAAGTCAGAATCTCTGAGGGCAGAGCCCAGGAATGTGTATTTTGTATAAACCCTACCTGAAGCACACTCAAAATGGGAAAACTACTCCTTGAAATCTTTGGGATCAAATCTTACCTTTTGTTAGAAACTTTACTGAACTTCTCTAGTCCCAGGTGGTAACCCTTTTTGCTAAAACCCTTTCCCAATGGCTGTTTGCACACCTAATTAAACTGAAGTATACAACTCAAGAGAATACTCCATGGGATAAAACTGTGTAAGTCTTCTTTACCAGTCTTTCCCAGTGGTTGGCACAATTCCTGACTTAGCGCAAGTGCTCATCATGTTAGCATAAATGCGTGAAGAAAAGAGGAGTCACCATTTTCTGGAGGTGGGAGGGATGAAAGGCACTATAGACAATAGCAAGAGTCAGTAAAGGCACTGAAGAATAGCCAAGACTTGTAGAGTATCTGCTGAGGAAGGAAACAAGGGGAAGTTTAAAAGGCCATACATTTTACTTCTGCTAAGAATAGTCATAAAGATTGGGAGAAATGAAAGGAAGAAGCAGGAGGTGTCATTTAATGCCCTTTTCAGAGGGGGACTTAAAACCAAAAGTGCAGTAATGTTAGATTCTTGAGTCAAAAAGTGGTTCAGTTATGCCAACATGTTTTTTCAGATGAAGAATGCAAAAGGCAACGTTAAACTTTTATGTTTCTGCCCTATTTAAAATGGAGCCCACAGGTTGATCGTATTAAGCAGGTCAACTTTGCTCATCTAACATATTTCGGCATGTCTGATTGAAAACTGATCTGTAATGCCAGGTGGAAACTGAGACCCCACATTGTATTATATGTTTTTAAGTGTCTGACAGAACACAGAGTGGATTGGGCTGGATCAGGGGTGTGGGGTGGACTGAAATACACCATGTGGTCGCCATGAAGCCATGGTAACTATTTTGACAAAGACCTGAAGATGCTTCTCACCAAGAACAGGAATTGAGTTTCACATAACTTTCTTAAATACTGCCCCATATCATAATTCCACACATTGTCGAGTGTTTATTTTGGTGAGAGAAGTACAAAAAATGATTGATGGAAATAATAAGAACATAGAAATATTAGAAGAAATGAACTCACCTATTTATTTATGTTAAATAGCCACAGACGTCCAGAACAAGAAAATCATGTCTGGATAGTTGCAATACTAGATATGAATTACAGGAGCTTAAGTAAAAGTGATAAATCACTTTTCAAATAGCAATCTTCAAATGTCCTCATATAATTTATTTTTGTAAGCTTGCTAGAGTATTTATCAAATCTTCATGAATCATTTTAGAGAAGTAATTTCAGGGGAAGAGAAGAGATATATAGTAGTGCAATGGCATAGAAATGTAGGTACTAAATTACTCTAAGAAAAAAAAAATAAGTGGTCAGTCTCAGTTCCCCAGCTCCAAGGGCCAAATGCCGTTGTGGAAATAATAGCGAACGCGTGAATACAGTCAGTGTATGGTCTTCTCACTTCTTATGAGGTTGTCCATACCTACTCATGGATATATCCCTAGGGTCTACCTCAGCACATGGTGCAAAAGCAGTGAAATGCTCAATAAAACATTCATTGATCTGATGCCAACATTTGTAAAAGAGGCACCAACATTTTGAGTTTGAGTTTGTTTAGAGAATATTTTTAAAAAGTGTTTATTCTCTCCATATAAAAACTATTTAAGTGAATATTAGAGTCTTCAGTTCTGTTACTACCTACAACCTGGACAGAAAGGTGTGTTTTGTACTTCTGGTAATCAAAAAATCTCCAACTTACAAATGAGTTTTACTACAAAAGTTTGCATATGTTTTTTTCACCTTTGTATTTTCACTAATGGATTTTAATGGTTCCATTCATAAATATTTATTATGTGTATATTATATACAATTTTATATAAATTTCAAAATTGAAAAACATAGTTTTAGACACCAAGAGCTCAGCAACTAGAGAGTATGTCAATAAAAGGTAGATAGCTAAAATTCTATCTAGCAAATGTGGAAAACATAAGCAATGTGGTATTTGAGTATGAGATAAGATATTCTAATGGGCAGTAAAGTTTTAGGACATAGAAAATAAAACAACTTGATAAATCTAAAAATACCAAAAAATAAGAATATGTTAATTGTTTAAAGAGAAAAGAAGAGATGCATCATTTTATGTGTTCTGAAGAGTAATTCTGGGGTGTTATTAACTGAACAATAATTGAACTGAAAATTTTAAAATATATTTTTACTTTGAAATCACCATTTTCCCCTTAGATATCTGTGCTATATCCAAATTAGATTTTACTATACATAATTTAATTCATGATTATTTAAATTTCATTTAAATAATGCCACTTGCTTTATGAAGCTTCCTTATCACTATCAATGTCCTATCTTTTACTTTTACCTTTAAACTCTAGACTGGCAGCCAACACTTTCTATGTGCTTTAGTAATTTTTTGAACATATATTTTAGTTATGCTCTAAGGCCAAGACAAGATTAATAATGTCTCATTGACTTTTAACCTCCTTCATAGCTGCTGGCTTAGGACTTCACAGTTTCAGTAAGTATGCAACAAGTGATATTCCTTGGGCCTGCTAGTAACACCTTATATTCATAAACTGTGTTAAAGGCTAAATGTTTGCTTCCAAGTAACATGAAGGTGGCATGGGAGTGGTAGGTTGTAATAGCTAAAAAATTGTGAAGAAAATTGGAACAAAGGGATAACAAGATCTGTTATTGGTTTACTTAATTCATTTCTACAAGGCTATATTCTTACACTTCTTAAACTAAAAAAAAAGTCAGAACATTTTCTGGGATACAAATTACAATATTCATCTATGAAAATAGCCAATTTTACCCATGTCTTTTAATCCCCTGGACACATGATGTGATATTTACAGTGAATTCACACTTTTAAAAATATTTGTCCAGGGGTGCCTGTGTGGCTCAGTCTGTTAGGCATCTGCCTTTGGTTCAGGTCATGATCTCAGGGTCCTGGAATGACATGGAGTTGGAGTCAGGCTTCCTGCTCAGCAGGGAGTCTGTTTCCTCTGTCTCTGCCCCTGCCCCATGACTTGTGCTCACTCTCTCAAATAAATAAAATCTTTAAAAAATAATAAATTTAAATTTAAATTAAATTAAATTAATATTTGTCCTGTTGAAATTTTCCCTTGCCACTCTTGAAGGCATAAACTTTTTTCTAGGACAGCCACTTTGTCACTTATTTGTGAGATCCTTTATCATCAATTTAATATTTGAAAGGCTCTGGAGAAGAAGATGAAAATTTTACTCTGAAAAAACTGAGTCAACCAGAAAAAAGATAAATATAGACCCAATCAGAAAGCAATGTGAATATATCTTAATGAAGTATAGTAAAAAGTACCTCAAGGGCACAAAAGAGAGAGACATTTATTTTCATATGGCTAAGAAGGTGAGAATACAGAAAAGACTTGGTAGTGGAAATAAAATTATAATTGAATTTTAAAGGAAGAACCAAATTTATATTATTAATCTAAGTATCTAGATGATCCAGTATCCTGGATTGACCATTTCACTGAGCACCCATGAAGTGCCAAGCCCTGGAAGGACATCATTGACCAAGGCATAGTATCTGTTCTATAGAAGCTCTCAGTATAGCAGAGTGATCAGAGTGTAAAGAAATTATTTACAGATGAGTGATACACCAGACCAAACGTTCTGAAAGAGAGGACACAATTCCTACTTTGTTCACTGATGGATCCACAGGAGTTATTTAAGTGCCTGGTCCTAAATAAATGTGTTTTAAAATAAAAAAATAAATGAATAAAGGCATAACCAGAGACATATCTGTGGTAGGCATAAAGCTAGAATTAATGGTAGATTGGAAAGCTCTTTATTGGCATCAGTTCCAATAGTTAGGTGATTGAATAGGACTCACTGAGGACCAGTTTCTGTGCTTCTTTCTTTGCATTCCAAATTTCAATCTACAAATAATTTTCTCCTCAAGATAAAAAAAAATAAAAAAGAGCAGCGGAGATTTGAAATCATTTATTAAGAGCTGCAAAGTTAATAGAGTATTTCATCCTAGATATCTCTGATTTACCATACAAAACAATTCCTTTATTTATATAAACAACTTCTAAAAGTCAAACATACCTGCAGATGAATCTGTAGTCATAGAGAAGCATTTATTAAACGTCTACCCAAAAACCAAATAGTTCAATAAGTTAAGAACTTATGAAATATCCTTATTTTTTTTAAAGATTTTATTTATTTGACAGAGAGAAACACAGCCAGAGAGGGAACACAAGCAGGGGGAGTGAGAGAGGGAGAAGCAGGCCTCCCGCCGAGCAGGGAGCCCGATGTGGGACTCCATCCTGGGTCTCCGGGATCATGACCTGAGCCGAAGGCAGTCGTTTAACCAACTGAGCCACCCAGGCACCCCAAAATATCCTTATTATAACTTATATTTATAAGTGAATGCTGCTCTCCACAGCTTTTTTTGTTTTAAGATTTTATTTATTATTTATTTGACAGAGAGAGGGAGAGAGCATGAGCAAACACAGCAGGGGAAGAGGCAGAGGGAGAGGGAAAAGCAGGCTCCCCATTGAGCAGGGAGCCTGATGCAGGGCTCCATCCCAGGACCCTGGGATCATGATCTGAGCCGAAGGCGGACACTTAACCAACTGAGCCACCCGGGGGCTCCAAGCACAGCCTTATTTTTTAAGGCATTTTCTACCACTGGGATCCAGGCCATTCATAAAAATGTTAACTCAGACTGGCTTAGCTTTTTGCTTTATCATTAGTCATTGCTTATTTATGTTAGAAGCTGTGAATTAGTTCACAGAGACAAAAGTAATGACTGAAAGAGGAAAGAAAGTTGTTAAAATCAAAGCAAGGCATGACTCCTACTACCATCACCACCAAACAAGAGACAGAACTCCCAAGTTGGAATACTTTTATTGACATTAGTAAATGTTTTGTACAAGGAATTGGCCACTATCTATCCTCCATTTTTAACCACTATATACAAGAAATCCAACAGGGCTTCTTTTACTTTTAACCATTGACATCATCTTTAATAAATTTCAGTTAATATTATTTCATTAACTTATTGATTTTCTGAATACTGATTAAATTCCCAATGGCATACTTCAGTGCTAGACATAAGAATGGCACGTTTTCTACAAGATAAATAACATTCGAGTTTATATAGTACAACAGGAAGACCTTAAATAAAACAACAAAATATAATATGGGCATTGCAGAACACACACAAGAGAAAAAAATTTAGAAGGCTGAGAGAGGTCCTTCTGAGGAAGCCACACTTAATCTCACCAACACAAGAGTCCCTACTGTAGTCAGACAGGGAAGGACTGAATGACAGCATGCAGGTACTGTTTAAATGGCCTGGGGGCATGCAGGATTTGAAGGATATAAAGAAATCTAATATTGAAGAATAGAGCACATGGAAGACATTAACAAATGATGAGAGAAGAGGAAGAAGGCGAACCTGGGTGGTAGAGGTATTTGTAAGGCACTTCAAGGCACTTTGCAATATTTCAACAGTCAGAGGCCATGAAAGTCATTAAGTTTTAGGGCAGTGGTTAAGAAAGGTGACTTTGGACGCAATGTGAGAAATCTATAGCAAGGGTGTAGAACATGAAGTAGGAAAGAGATATTTTGGTCATTCTTCAGAAGAGAAACAGTGAAGTCCTGGATTGACGTAGCACCAGAGATAGAAAAGAGTTGGGATTGAATTGAAACTGTCAAGATTAGATAGTTGTTTTGGTATTAGGAGGTGTTGATGTTTCTCAGGATTTGAGTTTAGGTGACAGGGGAGATGGTGATGCCTTTTACTGAGGTAGGAAACACTAAAGGGAAAGGAGATCTGTTGAGGTTTGATCTGATGGGAGAGAAGGAGCCGTTCAGTTTGGATTATGTTGAGTTCATAGTGCTGTGAGACTGCCAAGTGAGGATGTCTAGAAAGCTACTGATATACATACTTAAACCTTAGGAAATACATAAGGAGAGAGAGAGAGAGAGAAGAGGAGACAGCCTAGGGAAGAAATAATGTTAAATGGATTGATGGCTGACAAGTAAACCTTAAAAGATAGTGAGAAGGATTGCAGGAGGTAGAGGAGGAGAACCACAGAAGTGGTGTCATGAGAAGCTAGCATTTTCAGCAGAACGAGATTAGTGAATAACATAAAATGGCCCTAAAAAATACAGCACTGTACAATGTCAAATGTGTTATGGGGATTTAGCTACATGATAGTCGGTTGTCCTTTGCAAGGTCCGTCGAAGAGGGCAGCTGGGGCAAAAGTTCAATTGCAGTGAGATTTGAATTTGAATTTGAAATTGAGTTTCATTCAATTTCATTTGAAATTGAATTTCATAGTTAAAGTTGAGAATTTGTAGTCAGCACAGATTGGGAATTTGGATTCCTAAGTTTGTGCTCAAAGGTGAGAGGAGAGCCAAAGTAATCACTAGAAAGGAAGAAGGAATCAAAAGAGATTATATCTTTATTTTTGGCTAAAATGGGGGAGATCTGAAAAAATGTCAGTGGTAACAGAGAAAGAGTGTGAAAATGTGGTAGAGGTCAGAGAGGGAACAGAGACTGATAAAACTGAGAAGAAGGGAAGAGGCAGGGTCTAGAGTGAAGGAGAAATTAAACTTGCATAGGAAGAGACACTTCTAACAATGACTGAAAGAGGAAAAGAAATTGTTAAAATCAAAGCAAGGCATGACTTCTACTACCATCACCACCAAACAAGTTCTGGCACTATCGTGCACCAGCCACTATTCTAGCATTTTATGTCTATGATATCTCTTAATCCACATTATCTGTCCTCAAAGGTGAGTAATATCCACATTCCCATTTTAAAGTGGAAGAAATTAAAACGATGTTTAAAGAATTTGCCCAAGACCACACAGTAACTAAGAGGTAGAACCAGGATTCTATCCAGACAATGCAACTGTAGTGTCCTGATCTTGGCGATTCAGCTTGTACTAACAGTTAGCAACATTTCACACAGCATTTGAATGGTTACTTGGAACTCAGAGTTGATTAAGTGTCTTAGAAGCAGCTGGAGAGGGGAAGCCATCTATGTCCTATATTGGTGGATTTCCAGAAAGTAAGAGAACCAGAATGAAAATTTCCTTATCATTCTTATACATACATGCGTATTTAAAAATTCAAACACCTGGTGCTTATGATTAAATGGTTATAAATGTTTTTCTCATAAAGACTAAGAAAATAAAAATAAACCTTGTCTTTTGCTTTAAAATGATTTTATTCAAGTTTTCAGGAATGCCCTGAAATTGTAACTATTTTATAAGTTAGTAAATAATATTTCTCTCATTTTATTAACATTCTGGGCTTACATACTTTGACAGATTCCCTTTTGTTTTTCAAAGTAAATGAATAATTTTGTATACTCCAATATGGAAAATAACCTCACTATGAATTTTTAATTCATATTCCATTTAAATTTCATACAGGGAAGGCCAAGAGCTAGAATACCTGGGTATCATATAGAACAACTAATTTCTGAACTTTTCCAAGGCTTGATCTGCTCTGGTTTTGAATAACAACAAAGACATACCCAGCTTTGACAAAATTGGAAGAATGAAAACTTCTGGATCTGGCATACCTAGATTATTTGAATGTAATTAGACTAGAAATTATAAATTATTAGAATATTTGTCATCATAGAGTCTGATCCTCAGGATGAAAAACAGGCCCTAATTCTGACTTCATGAAGACATGTCAGCTTTTTGATCAATGTATTCAGCTAATAAACCAAACCCCAGAGCCGTATGTTCATTTAGCTGAGAGGTCTCCACAGTATCCCTTCGAGCCAACAGTATCTGTGTTCCTGCAGCCCACTGGAGTCAGTATGTCTCTAGGCCTCAGTGACCTTGAAAAATCATCCATATATTTTCTACATACCAGACTACATAGCCCAGGGGAGAATTGTATCTCTACTTTGGCATTATCAGGTTGATAAGTTCAAATGGAACAAATGCTTTTCCATTTTTTCCATAGTCATTGAAACTGTTATTTTTATCTAGCAGTAACCCTAACATCAGCAGGGCATTCCAGAGCTACTCTGTCATGTAGTTTTAATTTCCCCCCCTTTGGTGAAATGAGCTTATACTACTACACTAAAGAGCAAATGGCCAATTCAATATTTGCATCAGAAAGTTTATTCAATAAATTTCCAAGTAAAAAACAAACAAGGAGGAAATTCATATTTTGCATACCATAAGTATCTTCTATAGTCACTAGAAAAGAATATATCAATCTCAGTATTGATTATGTCCATTGCTCTTTTATGGAATATTTATTCTCACAAAAATGCACAAGGTGAGCACGACTCTCTCTGGCTTGAGGTTTTTACTTTGGGAAGTAATTCAGAGAGTTCAAAGCTTCCAACTCTGATAGATTTGTTGTCACTGCAGCACCAAATATCTTTTTCTGATACTTGCTTACAAATAGAGACTCAATGGGCCAAGTGCTAAGAAGCAGAAGTTTAGTGCAGGTGCTTGTCCTCCTTTAAGCATATTTGGTGTTCGACTTCTGTAATAATGTTTACTCGTGTGATGCATTATTGTTTACAGAGGGCCGTCATATCCATTCCTCTTTGCTGCAGAACTGTGGCTGTAATTTCTGAATCAGCCCAAAAGGTCTTCTACTTGAGAACATGTGCACTATTACTCCTGCTAAAATCGCACATCTTTGGACACTGTTATTGCTTCTAGGTCAAATAATGGGGGAAGAGATGTGTTCGGGTGTAAGAATTGAGAAAATATGTTTCACTTAACAAAGACCTCATCAGGAGCCTACTGGAAATCACGGATTGCTTTTTAGCGAAAGCTTTTTCCCAAGGTGGAGCTCCTTGGCCTATTTAATGTAGAGGTATTTGTCACTCCTTGCTTTTCTCAGGAAGAGTGGCACCATCATACCTTGCAGTTATGTGGGGAAAGAAAGTGGGGACTTTGCTCTCCTGCACCGATTCTACCATGTAGAAACTAGGAATGTTCAATACAGCAATCAATTTGTGTCATTTCTTTGTTGAGGATACTTCAAAGATTTTCCTTTGCAGAGTAAAATACAAATTTCTTCAAATGGACCATAAAGCTCTAAATAATTCTATCATTGCCTTCTTCCCCAGCATCACCTTTACCATTCTTCTATTGCCTACTTACCTAGCCAGACTCTTCTTTTCTGTTGTTCTGTGTCTGTGTTAGGGCTCTTAGTTTCATTTTTATGATCATGATTTTTCTCTCAGATATTTAGATAGCTGACTTATTTCTGTTGTTTACATTTCATTTCAAAAGTTAGTTCTTTAAATAGGTCTTCACTCATCAAAATCGCCCCTTGAACCACCCCTTTAGTCACTCCATATCTTTTTTAACCTTAGTTTCTTCATAGTATTTAATATTATCCATTCTTATCTGTAAGAATTTATCTAATGTCTGTCTTCCTCAAGCATCAGAATGTAAATTCCATGGGAATAGAGACTTCATCTGTCATATGGCATCGCCATATCTCCAATGTCTATAACAGTGTCTGTCCCTAGACTAAGAACTCAAAAATTTTTGTTCTAATAGTGCAAAGAAAAACTCCGAAAAACCAAAATAAAACAAAAAACCCTACCCCACTTTTTGAAATACTTTTCTTGAGAAAAAAAAAAAAAGGGAGGAAACCATTAAAGTCATTCTAGCTAACTTTTGAAAATTAAGACTATGAAGATTCATCCATCATATGAAACTTTTTCAGAGTTCCTTTTCGATTTAAGTTTGTTGGTATTCTCTGAATCTTTTGAGAAACACTTTATGCATTGCGTTTAATAATGTGATGTATTTCTTTTGGAAAACTGGTTCAGACCATAATTGCAAGTGTTGACTGATAACCACCTGCAGTGAATGGCTATTTTGGCTTCCATTCAAGGAACAGACAATAAAAGGAACCAATTTAACTTTCAAGTTTCTGGTCATGGAGAAAAGGAGTTGGAAGGAAAGTTGTCCTTACAGCTGTCTGTGGCAAGACAGATGGTGGGAAAGAGTCGTAGGGTATACGGCACTCAGGGAAAAAAAGCTCTCTTACAGAGGCTCAAAGCACTGCCCAATTCTTCTGGCCAATATTTTCTCATATTTGTTTTCAGTGGATATTGCCCTTTCTTGGGTCTCTAGTCATCAGATGCTATCTGTTCCTCTTAGAGTTTTGATCTATACCAATATATCAATTTAGATGCAAAATAGAAAACAAGTCATAACTACTTAGTTGATACAGCAATTTAAATTGTGTGGAGCTCACCTTTTCTCAGAGGATTTAGAAAGATGGCTCCAATACCTGAAAACAATTAATGGTTATCATAAAACACTGGAGAATAAGTCAGTGATAGGCCATTTCAGTTTGATTATTGTTCTGAATGGATAGGTAAAGAGAATAACTAAAGTCAGCAAGAAGACTACAAGCCTGAACTGAGTTGGCCAGTATGTGTTTTCTACTGGCCAAAGGCAAGTGATTGTGTTTACAGTATGCTCTTGGCTTCTCAGAGACTTTGCTCTATTAATTTTCTTGTTTCACAATCCAGTTTTCTCTCTTCTTCTTTTTGCAAGCTAAACATACGCACTCATTGGAATTCCACTGTTGCCCTGTTCTTTTCTGCTCTTTGTCTCAGGGCCCTATCAACTTAGATGGCTTCCAGTCACTTCTTCCAGTGTAACTCACATGTAAATCTTCTTCCCTGATCTCTCTTCTAAACTCCAATCTTGTCTTTATATTTCTTTGACATTTGAGATTTATCATTTATCCTAAAAACTATGTCTGCTCTTAAATATTTATTTTTCTAACCTCAGATACAGTAAATGCATTGTTATGTGACATCAGCTCTAAATTTGAGGCCCTACATGCATGGGGAGAATAGTATAAAGGTTCTTGGGCCATCGCCTCCTAGTCTCAATACCACAGCAGGACTGATGATGCCTAGTTTGCAGATTCATTATGAACCTACCCATTTACTTACATCATGTCTTAGCTCAGGCATTAATAATGGCTCTATAACCACCAGTACCAAATGAAAAGATGACATGTTTTCTATTAGTGTGTGAATTATAAATGGTTTTATTATAAAATGTCATTTTTATTTGTAATGAAATTTAAATTCACTATTTAAATAAAAATGAGACATATTAATTTTTAATCATGATGTCAAACATTTTCAAGTTTTATTGAGCATATATTATTCACACCAATGGATACAGACACATACTTATACCCATCTAAACAAATAATTCTTTATTCCTAAAATTCATTTAGTGTTGCTTCAGAGTATTCTCATTGAGTTCTTTCTTTCTTTCTTTCCTCTGTCCCTCCTTCTTTTTCTTGTTTCTTTCCTTTCTGCCTTTCTTTCCCTCTTTCCTTTCCTTTGTTTATGTGTTTAGAAGTTTGCGTAAATCTGTTTGCTTACCTACCCTTTTAAAAAAATTGACTGTATTTGAAATAGTGTTTCATTAATTTCAGGTGTACAACATGATGACTTGAGTAGTCTCTATGTTAAGCTATGTTCACCACAAATGTAGCTACCATCTGTAACCATATAACACTATTATACTATATATATACTAGTATATACTATACTATATTCCTTATACTGTACCTTTTATCCCTGTGAATTATTCAGTCCTCAACTGAAAGCCTGTTTCCTACTTCCCTTCACCCATTTTGCCCATCCTTCCACCCTCTGCCCCACTCACCATCATGTGTCCATTAAGAAAAATGAAAATTTAAGTTTTTAAGAACACATTATATATTATTTTTCTACTTTCCCTTTTGACTGATCTGTGAATAT
>PITA01006261.1:0-25132 GCA_004023965.1 Spilogale gracilis
CCCAGGACCCCAGCACCGCCACGCTGAATATTCACTCTCTCCCAAGCAAACCTCGTCCATAGTCGATCCATTCTTTTTCTAAGCCCAGAGCTCCCTCCCATCTCTGGTCTGCTCCTTGAATTCTGTTTCTCTTTCAAGTCCCAGCTCCAGCTCTGCCTCCTCTTACAACCTGCCCACCCGGCGCTCACTCAGTGCGTGCAGGCGTCCTTCCCCGATTCCAGAACTTCTGTGTGCTTCTCACTTCCCTAATGCGACTGATGTACGCCCTGAGCCATGGTCCGCTGGCACTCGGATCACCCCAGGGTATCGTGTACATAGGAACCTCTCACTGAGAGCTGGGGGCCACGGGTGCCTGGCCGGCGGGGACGTCACCGGGCTTGGTGTGTCTGTTTTGGTTCCTAAGCTGTGGATCAGTTTCTCACACCGTCTGCCCCTTGAGGGAGGGCCCTAGAACCTAGAAGGGAGAGGTTAAGTCCCTCCAGGCCACCCCCCACTGCCAGCTGCCCTACCTCTGCTTCCTTGTTTCCTGCCACAGGACACGGGGTGGACAGAGGCCCTGCCAACAGCTGGCCAAGCCCCCAGGCCAGGCCTCGGGAGACAAAGGCCCCCACATCCTGCAGCCGGCATCCCAGTTAGTCCTCAGAGCCCCCCAGCACTGCAGGCTTTGCTGGATCTGTAGGCAAACTCTTACGTGCAGGGGAAAGCATTAGGAAAGAGAAAATCATGTTTGTTTTCCTTTTACTTGTTAACTTCCCATGGCTCCCCTCTGAAGACCCTCCCAGGCAATAGCCTGACATTGGAGACCTTCCGGGTTTGGGATCCGTGTCTCTGATTCATCAGATACCACCCAAAGCCACCCAGCCTGCACCTTTCCCTCATTTAGAAAGAACCAGAAGAACATTCACACACTAAATACATGAATTAATTAATTAATCCAATTGAAATTGTTGTGCTTTTTATCTTCCCTATTCTCTGGGCTCGAGAGACAGGATGTTAGCTTCCAGGAGTGGCTTTACCTAGTCCTGCTTTGCATCTCAGGGGCTCAGGCTAGAGCCAGTACAAAAGAGCGTAGAGAACCTGCTCAGCCTGCGAGACGCTCACTCACAGCACCCACTCACCCCTGCTTGCTGTCTCTCCTCCCTCCCGGGATGTGACGTCAACCGTCAACCGTGGCACTTCTGGCCTTGAAGAAAGGACTTGCCTTGGGGAAGGGGGTGTTGGCTGAGGGCTACTCAGTAAGGCTCCCCCCCCCTTTTTTGAGTGGATTGACGGGAGCGAAGCTGGCGACACAGGAGACCAGGAAGCACTGGTGTGAATATGGGGCACACCCCTGACAACTCTGGGTGGCATGGAGGGCAGTGGATTCTCAGTTCTGGTTCTCCTGGGCCTGCGATTGTCCCCATTGTATGCAGATCAGGGCGGGCTCCTCACCCACCATCCTCCTGCCCTTCAGGTGTTCAAAACTGGGCCACGGCCTCTGCTTGACTAGAAAGAGGCCTGGGTGGTGACTCACTCTAAGTCACCTGAGAATCTGCAAGTCTTCGGCTCTGGCCCAGATGGCCTGTCTCCCACATACAGAGCCTTCCCTGGGTCTGTCAGGACAGCCTCCCAGCCAAGCGACCTGAGAGGACGACTCCTTGGGACGGGGTCTTCCTCACCGGCTTCTCACCCCCAACCACCGACTTTTCCCCCCAAAGATTTATTAATTTAAGAAAGAGAGAGAGAGAGAGAACATGTGGGAGGAGGGGGGCAGAGGGTGAGAAAACCTTAAGCAAACTCCCCACTGAGTGGGGAGCCCAACCTCAGGACCCTGAGATTGTGTCTTGAGCCAAAATCAAGAGTCGGATGTTCAACCGATTGAGCCACTCAGGTCCCCTCCTCCCCAGCCACCAACTTTGACTGTTTTGAAATGTCGAGGCTTTTTGGGACCTCCTGGGAGCGGCTTGTCCTTTGAGCTTGTGCATTTGGAGCTGAGCAACAGCCAATCAATCGGCCTGGGAGGATCAGCTACCTAATCTCTACCTGATCTTACCTCCCTGCCCCGAGACAGGGTCTCTGCTTGCGTATCTGAGCGGAAAGCACACAGTTAGTCATTCATCACTGAAACTGAGAAGAGCAGAGTCTCACCAGGAGGCGATGCACGTCCTGGGACTTCATTCATCAGAGATACCTAACCTGAGGACGGCACCGACCATCAGCTAACTCTGCCCTCTATACTCTCCAGGATCGCCAGTGTTGTCTTTGGGTTCTTGGAGAAAGGCTTTCAACTTGGAGTTAGTCTACCTGGTTCCAGGTTGCTGCAGCCCGTCGACATTTAATGAGAAAGAAGTCCTGGTGAATGTCTGGGAGCCTCGTGTGCCGCGCAGATCCTGGTGTGAAGACAGCCGCCATTTTGTCAAGTGTCAACAGTGTGCAGTGAGAACGGAAATCACATGGACTGGCCATCCCACACGGTGACAGTCAGTGCCCTCTGTGCCCCTGTGGACATCTCCAACTCAGTTTATATTTTAAAAGAAAATAAACATACCCAGACAACCACCTCCTGTGCTTCCCTCCCCTTCCCCACCCTCTGATAACGGAATGAGCCCTTTAGGACATCAGTGGCTGACTGGGGGGCGAAGGCCACAAACCCTAACTCCACACCAAGAGGCTGGGCTCGCCCTTGAGACTGTGTCAGCTGGAGATGTGGGTGTATCCGGACCTCTCTTCACTTCTCAGGGAGGTCTGTAACTGGATCCAGCTTCAGCTTCGGTCCTGAGTGGTCCTAGCTAGGTCAGACCCGATGTGAAGACAGTTTGAACCTCTTGCTCAACAGTCTTTGGGAATCCTGCGCTTTTCCACTGGGAAGTGGGAGCTGCAGAGACCTGCCTCGCCCTGGGACTCTGCCCAGCACCCGGCATCTCGCAGCTTTGCTGGGCCCCTCCCAGCCCCGGTCTAACCCCAAGTGAGCTGGCATTGGCTGGTTGGTCTGGTCTCACCCAGGATCCCTGTTTGCCTTGGCCTCTGGCTAGGAGGCAAGGAGCCCAAGGAGCCAGGGGGTTAAGCAACATCTTCCCAAGGGCGAATTCCTGCCCAGCACCTGGTATCTGGTTCCTGAGCCAAGCATGGGTAGCTGTGTTTTCTGTTTCTGCTGACTCTCAGTGGTGCTGCCCGTGGCACGCTGGCTGTGTATTGTGGCCTGGGTATTCCCTTCCCAGAAGAAAGGGTTCAGTCGAGGGGCCGACGGCCATGGTCCAGATGTAGCTCTTCCATGGGAAGGCTCCCACCAACTGAATTCTCAGAGCCTCGTAAGGCACTCTAGAACCATTCTGGAGTTCTGTGAGCCCCTCCTCTGGGCCCCACTTAATCGACATGACCAAGTGTTCTTTTGGATACCTCAAGTCTGCACAGGCTGGGACTTAGAACGAGCAGATAAGAGCCTTCTTTGTCACGATGGCAGCTTTGCCCAGCATCACCCACCATTTCTCAGATCACCCTGTGTTACAGGTTGCATCTGACTATTTTTGCACATAGGTTTGAAATGTATGAAAGACGGTCTGAGTTTCCCGGCCCTCCTCTCGAGCAAAGCTGACAGATGGCTGTTGTTCTGTCTGATAAGCTGATGTTCTGTCTCCGTGAGCTGCAAGGTGATAAGCTAAGGAAAACCTGCTCCTATCCCCATTTTCACACAGGATTCTAGAATCGGCCGGGGACCAACCTGTTTAAACTTGTCTCGGCATAATTTTGGACGCCACCCTTTGCTCTCCGAAGGGACAGCTGGACAGTGGATTATACAGTCCTCCGAGGTATAGAGGACATCACATTCATTCTGGCTGCATTCTTTCCAGATGTGCAGAGAGCCTGGTGAGGCTGGAGAGGTCAAGGGTGAGGAAGGGAAGTGACTCGTCCATGCTCACTCGGTGATTCAACAGTAGAGCAATTACTGAGAATCCAAGAGCTTTGACTAAGGAGCTACTCACCCCTGGCCCTGCCCTGCTAAAGGAATAGGAAGGACACAAGCTGCTTGAAACAGCACAGCAGTGCCAAGATGTGAGCTAAGCGGTGGGGAGAAGACAAGCAACTGATGGAAGACAGAGGGAATCCTTCAAAATATGTTGGTGGAGAGGATAGTGCATGCGTGTCTGTGCAGGCGTGACATGATATTGTACAGTGAGAGGAAGCCGTAAGCTCCCCTTGTGCTGGCAGGTGCCACGGGGCCGTCCAGGCAGTGTGTGCTCCGAAGGACCCCGGGCTCCCTCCAGCCTTACCCAGTGTTGCTCAGTGAGGTGAATGTCGAGCTGGCTTCTGGAAGAGGAAGTATGACCAGGAGAAAGGAGCAGGACACTGCCTGGCGGGAGCCCAGTGCGGCTGAGGAATGTGTGGGGACCGTGGGCAGACAGGCCTGCCTGGAGCAGAAGGGCTGGTGTGGGGGAAATCAACAGAGATGGAAGAAAAGAAACAAAGACTGTCTACCCAGCATCCTCATTTTTTTGGTTTTATGGGAAAATGGCGAAACTCTTTCTTGCAAGCGGCGATTATAGAGGGTGGGAGTAGGAGAGAAACCACAGTGATTTTTTTTTGGACAGAGAAAATGTTTTCCCCAAACTAAACAAAGTTAGATTGAGAAATTCAACAGGGTACCTTAGGGACCTGTAGCTCATTGCCACCCAGAGGCCTGCCTTCCCACAGGCGCCTCTTCAGGCTCTAATGGCTGTCTGGGGAGGAGAAGGGGACACTTCAACTTTTCAAGATCCAAACAGTTATGATTCTCTTTTTGCAAAGAAGTTTTTGTCCCCTCCTCTGATGGCACTGGAGTCCTTTGCAGTAGTGTCTTTCTGTGGGCCTCGGCACACAGGTGCGTGCGTGTCCCGCCCCCCTTACCTGCCCAGTGACCAGACTCCTCCCGGAAGACAGCTGGGAGCCTGGGAGGTAGGAGGTCCTGCCTCCTTTCTTGCCCTCTGGGGTGGTGGCTGCTGTGTCACCTAAAAGGTGATTTCCCTCAAAATGAGGATTAGCATCATTAAAGAAACAAAGGCATCCGTTAATTACAGGCCTAAACCCTTGCCTTCAAAGAGGGCTGGAGGAAAAAAGCGGAGCTGGGGCCTGGGTGGTCTTGCTGGTACCACTTCTTCGGTGATTTAATTCACTGAAACCATTCATTTTAGGACTGCCTTTTTTTTTTCCTTTTTTTTTTTAACAGAAAGGTAGGACCGTTTGACTTTCTTTAGCAAATTGCAGTGATTTTTAAATAAATGAAAAAGTCGGTAACCCCAGCCACGGTCTTCCGATCTCCCTTGTCAGAGGCAGTGTGTCTGGGGACCGGAACTTTCTCCAGCCTGGGGGAAGGTGGGGGTGAGAGGGACAAGGCATTGCCACCGCTCAGTTGCACACTACGGATCATAGTTTTGTTTACATGAAATTGTTGTTCTCAACCATCTGATTTTTGTTAATGACCAGATCTGGATCTAGTCAGGTCTTATCCCTGCAGACCTCTTTAAGGAGCATGATATCTTAAATCATTTTTCAATTGGGGTGGCAGTGCTCCCGTTTTTTTTATCTGAGAAGCCAGAGGCCCTGAGGGCACCTGCACAGTTCCAGGGTGGGGGGTGGATTTTATCTGCTGGCTCTCCCCAATCCCCTCTCTCCCAGGACCCTGTTGGGGGCTGAGCCACAAAACCTCAGGTGGAAATCTGGGCCCTGCCTGGGAGGCATTGGGGAGCCCCACCTCCACATGAGACAGGAATAGGACAGGGATGCTTTGGGGGACTCCTGCTCATGCTCCCAGGTTTCTGAGTTGCCCCTGGGTGTGGGAGAACCCAGATCCTGCTGCTTCTATAGTGCCTAGTGGGGACTGCCCTGTTCTCAGTGGCACGGCAGGGATGAGGGTTTCCCAGACAAGAACCAGGGGCTGGCCTCCAGTCCTGGCACCTTTCAAGTGTGGGAAGGAGACCCCCCATGCCTCTCCTGAGCACCCCGGGGAAGCTGGCTCAGAACCTGGACCTTTGCAGTCACAGGCGCCAATGTCTGTGCCAGGGACCCAGCAGCTATCTCGATCTAGGTAGGTAAGGGCTGAATCCCAGCGTCAACCTAACTTTTTTCCACGCAGCCTAGATGAGCCAATTGGAAAGCTCCCTTCAGCTCAATCCCAGCCTCTGTCATACCAATGGAGGGCAGAAGTGAACCTCTCAGCAGAGACCTCCCCCTCTCCCACCCCACCAAGCCAGCTGAGTTAATGACACAGGGCAAAGTGCCTTGCGCTTTCTTAAAAGACAGGGCCATGTCCATATAAAGTCCTACAGTTGTTCACCTTCACAGAGACAAATGATTTATTTCAAATTCCATTTTGCTCATGGCTCACTCTTCCTGAGCCGTCTCCAAGCCGTCCCATGAAGACCATTTACACAGCTGCTCTGCCTAATGCACTGACACCCCCCCCCCAAAAAAAAAGGGTCCTGGGGGCAAGAACAGCCAAAGGGACCGAACAGAGATTTTTCTCAGCCAGGCTCCGGATGGGGAACCAGGAGAATGGGAGGGGGGGTGCTCCATATAGTCCCCAAGATGGAGAATGTGTTTCTCCTTTAGTGAGAAGCTAGGCTGTGGCTTTCTCAGTTTTCTCTCCTCTCTGGAGGCTACAAGTCGCTTCGTGCCTAATTTTAGGTCATTGTTCGAATAACCATCCACCCAGAGTGGCCAGTGAGCATGGGTCAGGTAAAGGTAGCAAAAACTCCTGGAAAGTGGCAGAAAGAGGGATTATTCCACAAATAGTATTGGAATCATTCAGAAATAGTTGGCCATTTGGTAAAACAAGTTAAGCCATAGGTGATCTTTACTCTTTCTTGGTTTCCAATAAATTCCTCATAGATAAAACTTAAAGATAATATTTGAACCCATAAGATTTAAAAATCGTGGGTGCCTTTGTTGATCATTTCTGTAAGGGAAGTTTTTTCTAGAGAGGAAGGTTTAAAAACCATCGATTTAAAAACCATAAATTCCATACCATAAAAGCATCTATACCTTTGTGTGACAAAAGCCCCTTTAAATGAGAAATATTTGCTATGCACCCTAGAAACACAGGACTGATTTCCTTAAATTAAAAAGGACTGGCGCAAATCAATAAACAAAAAGCAGAATAACCCAGTAGAAAACTCGGCAAAGAATATAACTGAGAATTTTGCAAGAAAAAATCATACAAATGCCCAACAAGCACTCCACGTGAAACTGAAGACACATATCCAAGTGCTAACAGGAGACCGCTTTTCACCTAACTGGCAAGGACTGTGAAGTTTTATAGTAATTACCGCCTGTGATGGTATGTGGAGGAACGGGTATGTGCAAATATTGTTACAAGGCCTGTCGACTGGTGGTCATTTGCCACTATTAAGATTCTTCTAAGAGCAATTTAGCTATGTCAATCATAATTTTCAATGTGTATAATCTTTGATCCACGAATCCCACTGCTTGAAATTTAGCCCACAACTACCTTGGCAAAATCCTACCAGGACACCTGGGACGAGGATGCATTATTGGAAATGGCAAAAAAAAAAAAAAGCTGGGCGTTGCTGAGACTGGTGAGAAAATAGAACTCTATGAAGAAGTTTCTAGAAAAAGGTTCTGACTTGATTGGTGGATCTTGATGGGGGGGTCAGTGATTTTTGTTTGTTTGTTTTTTTAAAGATTTTATTTATTTATTTGACAGAGAGAAACACAGCCAGAGAGAGGAACACAAGCAGGGGGAGTGAGAGAAGGAGAAGCAGGCTTCCTGCCGAGCAGGGAGCCTGATGTGGGGCTCGATCCCGGGTCTCCGGGATCATGACCTGAGCCGAAGGCAGTTGCTTAACCAACTGAGCCACCCAGGTGCCCCCCCCCCTTTTTTTTAATAAGTAGAGAATGAGAGCCAGGCTCTGGACAAAGTTTTGGTAATATCTGACAATGTTTGGAAATCCTGCACCTCAATAACAAAAAAAACTTTTGAGACTATTCGCCAAATTTATTTATAAATAGATTAAAAAATGGGAGAGAATGAATTTTAACACAGAAATATGAGCTCTAATATTTTTTTGCCCCCTTGAATTATCTTTTTTCTTAATATTTTATTTATTTGACACACAGAGAGAGATCACAAGTAGGCAGAGAGGCAGGCAGAGAGAGGAGGAAGCAGGCTTCCCGCTGAGCGGAGAGCCCGATGTGGGCCTCGATCCCAGGACCCTGAGATCATGACCTGAGCTGAAGGCAGAGGCTTTAACCCACTGAGCCACCCAGGCGCCCCCCCTTGAATTATCTTAAGGGACCCCCCCCTTAGGTGTGTGTAGTCACTCCACATAAGGGAGAAGTGGAGTGTACCACTGTGGCAATTCAAAAATATGTATACAGGGCGCCTGGGTGGCTCCGTCGTTAAGCGTCTGCCTTTAGTTCAGGTCATGATCCCCAAGTCCTGGGATCCAGCCCTGCATTGGGCTTCCTGCTCAGCTGGGACCCTGCTTCTCCCTCTCTCACTCCCCCTGCTTGTGTTCCCTCTCTCCCTTTTCTCTCTGTCAAATAAATAAAGTCTTTTTAAAACCACAAAAATATGTATACAAATTATTTGATGCTCTTCCCACTGAGAGGTGAGGGCTATGCCTCCTTCCCTTCAAACTGGGCAGGCGTTTGTGACTATTCTGACCGACAGGGTTAGGCAGAAATGACAGTACATGATTCTGATTCATATTATGAAAGGGGTCGCTGCTTCTGCCTCATCTCTAGAACACTTGTTCTCAAGGCCTTCAGCAGCGAAGTGAGCGGTCAGGCTGTCCTGAGATCACCAAACTAGCACCGGAGGGAGGGCAGCTGGGCAGCCCCGGGTCACCCAGGCCTTTGTCTGGCTGTAACCGCAAAGGGTGCCAAGCCCGTCCCACAGCCAAGCCTTTCCCACTTTCTGGACCTTCAGAAACCATGAGAGGAAAACAAGAAAATGCTGGTGCTGCTTTAAGCCTCTGCATTTTGGAGTGATTTACTACACAACAATAGGTAACAGGAACAATTGTGATTCCAAATTTTCAAAGATGGTGCGTGTATGTATATGTATCCGTGTGTAGTATGCGCACTTTCTATAAAATTTGTATAAACTCGATCATGCAGACACATTTGCTGTATTTTGCATAATTGTGAGGGGGTAGAGAAGAAACTGCTTGAGTAATTATTTTGGGGGGGGTGGGCTGGAAGGCTGGGAGGTCATCTTTGCTAGAAATTAATGGTAATGCTATATGATCACTTTCGTGCTGTAATTTTTTTTTCCTTTGGAATCTTTCAAAAATTTTACCTGGCTTGGGAGGAGACATACTAGCTTTTCCAAAGAAGAAGAGACATATTAGTTTTTGCAAAGAAGATTCTTTTCCATAGAAGACTCTGCACAGTTCCAACTCTGGCTGAACAGTAGCAACGTGCTTAACGCCATCTGAAACTGACTCTGGTCATTAATCATCTAGCCTCTGAGACCGCATCAGTCCACATCCTGGCTCCACCATTTCCTGTCCACTCTGAACCTCAGTCTCCTCTTCTGTAAAGTGCAAATAATACTAGTACCTCCTTATATTATCTACTGCTGTGCAACAAATTACCCCCAAATGTAGCAGCTTACAGTAATCCTTTATTATGTTATAATTCCTATGGGTTATGAATCCAGGCATGGTTTAGTTGGGAACTTCTGGCTCCAGGTATCTCATGACGTTGCAGTCAGTCTGTCAGCTAGGGCTGTGGTCCCATCTGAAGGTTTGACCGGGAGAGGCCCTTCTTCCATGTCAAATACCTGTGGCTGTCAGCAGGAGGCCTTCTTGCAGGCTGTTGGATGGAGGGTCTCAGTCCTCGCTGGCTACTGGCTGGGGGTCTCCCTCAGTTCTTGGCCACATAGCCCCCCACCCCCCACAGGCAGCTCACAGCACAGCTGGGACACCCAAGATAGAAGGTGATGCTTTTATAACCTAATCTTGCAAGTGATATCCCATTACTTCTACCACACTGTCCTTTAGAATTGAGTGTATAAATCCAGCCCACACTCAAAGGGAGGGAATTACACAGGAAAGTGAATGTCAGGAGGTGGGGGTCATCAGGGGGCATCCTAGAGGCTGCCAGCCACAGCCCCTGGGGTGGTCAGGAGGATTAAGTGAATTAATGTCCAAGGCACAGCGCACAGGGTTTGAGACAGCATTTGCTCAGTAAATGGAAGTTCTAATTAATGTTAGAGATTCCTGTCTTTGTTTAACAGTAATGCCCAAGTGCCCTTTCTGCAACAAATTTACAGCGAGATTTCAGTGAAGCCCTTTTGCCAACAATGTACTAACTCATCCTTGTTGCTATTTTCCTGGAATTCACAGACCAGAGCTCCCTTAGCAGCAGTCCCCGCTAGGATCTGATATGGCTGACCCTCTCAAAGCCCTGGGCCTTGCATTATGGTGCACCATTTATTCAACCTTTGTGTAGATATTTAATGCCTACAAGGAGACAGAAGCTCAGGTAGTGACCGGGTGAGCCAGGCCTTCACAGAACACACAGGTTTTTGGGGGGACCTGGACAGAGAAATGGCAGCTTCAGCCATTCTTGGGACCTCTTAGTCCTGCTAACAAGGGAGACATAAGCCTAAATGATTGCCGGGGGTCAATGGGAGGTTTGCTATTAGTTTTTACATTTAATTTCCCAAGTACTTAATTTATTTAATTAGAACACATTTGCTCTTTTATATTTAGGAAACTTACTGATGCCAAGTGAGACCCCACAAAGGGTAGAAGCAGAGAAGTCAACTTCTTGGCAACCTCATGAGATAATGGGCTCACAAGGCAGGTGACACTGTGGTTCCCTGGGAGACCCAGCCTCAGTCAAGGGAGGACAGAGCTAGGACTCACATGAGCCCGTTCATGCTCCAGAGCTCTTAACTATTCTTTATAGGAACATCTATATAGACCTGTATGCATTCATGTATTTAGCCACTACTTTATGAAAAAATAAGCGGTTGCTACTCTTGAGTGCTCACCTATATGTTAGACAAAGCAAAGGACCAGCAGGAACTATGGACCGCAAGTAGTTTATTATTTCTTCCCAGAGGCGCCTATAGTGCAGAGCCCAACATGAGCTCTTCTGCTGAGAGCCAGACATGCCTGGGCACAGCAGTCAATCTGTGAAAGGGTAGAAGGCCAAGGGATCATTCTGGATGACTCTAGCAGTCATGAACAAAACACCTGACAAAGGGACCTAAACAAAACTGATACCATTACCTTGCGTAATAAGAAGTTTGGGGGCCAAGAAGTTCAAGGATTAGTTAATGTAGAGGTTGATATGGAAGACCTGGTTTCTTCCCCTCTGTTGGCTTCTCCATCCTCAACATTGTTGACTTTTCCCTTCAGGCTTGCCTCTTCATGCTTGCAAGATGGCTGCCCCAGCTTCTGACTTCACCAGCCTTTCGTAACTGCACCGAGAGGCAAACACATTGGCCACAAATCAGCGGCATGACAGGCCACATTTGATACGCCTGATCTTGTAGAAGAGAGAATACACAGGTGAAAGAATGGAATGGAGCAATGAATATCTACCTTGTATTACATGGATTAAGTCATGTGCTCATTTAAAAAAAACTTTATTTGTTTATTTGAGGGGGGGAAAGGGAGAGAGACAGAGAGAGGAAGCATGAGGGGGGAAGGGGGTCAGGGGGAGAGGGAGAAGCAGATTCCCCTCCATTGACTCCCCGATGTGGGGCTCAACCTAGCACCATGAGATCATGACCTGAGCCAAAGGCAGATGCTCAACCAACTGAGCCACCCAGGCATCCCAGTTATGTGTTCACTTAAGTGACAATGGATCCTTGGATACTTTTGTGATCCACCTATTTCTAAATTTCAAAGAATATGTTCTCTCAGTTCATGGTCCTCCAACAAATGTCCTTTCAAGAACATGAGTTGGGATCTAAGAAGACCATCACAGTGGGCTTGAATCAATCATAGGGATAATAACAAGAATCCAAAAACACTCAACAAGCAAAGGGACAAAAGAATATAATTACAAAGTATAAAATGCTGAAAACAGTTTAGACCTTTTCTTCTTACTCATGATTCCCTTTCTGTGTGGGCCAACAGGAAAATTTTTTTAAAAAATCACTTCTCTGAGGCATGTCTTCTAGAGTGAGCTGACCCAGAGTCTTTATGAGATGAGATGGGAGTTAATTCATAATTATATATACAGTGAACAAACCTCACTACAAAGGCAGCCCCTTATCTTACCTAAACAATATGGTATTAAAATTTATTTGTTCAATCAGCAAGTACTTTTTAGCACCTACTCTGTGACAAGCATTATTTTAACCTCAAGTCTTATCATGGTGCTCCAATTTTCTCCTTCTAATATTCATATTTAATAAACATTTATCAAAAACCCTCCTGGATTGCAGAGCTATAATCTGTAATCAGCCATACGTTCCCAGAAAATATTGACAAAACCTCAGTTGGCAAGATGAAGAACTCAGAAAGTGGGGGGGGGGGTGGTGGTTAGAGTACAAAAATAAAAATGGTATTGTGTGTGAGTACTCACACACATACACACAAGTATGCATACATAAAACAGAAATTCGGAAGACAACAATTTTGAAACAAGCTCCATCTGTATTAAGGATCTGCTCTCCTTAATCTGTGTCAGGATGATTAAGGTATATATCTGCGATATCATGATTTTCTAAGGCACATTCTTCCAACAAATATTATGCTATATAAGCCGTGGGTTCTTTTATATTTATAAAGTAGTCCTTACTGGCTTGAAGTGTAGTATCTTCTTTCACATTGTCCCTTGTTGTATTTGTACAAATCTCAGCAAAGCTTTGTGTGCCTGTATTTGTCAGCTTCACTACGTAACAAACAGTCCCCAAATCTCAGTAATTTACATCAGTAGTTTATTTCTCATTCACAATACATGTAGATTATGGGTCTGCTGCGGCTCTGTCCCATCTCTCTTCTCATTCCAGGTTGCAGTGGAAGGAGGAGCCCTTACCCGAAGAGGCCCCAGAAGAGCAAGAGACCAAGCTGAACCACAAGCTCACATTAAAGCTTCCGCTTATAGTGGCATGTGTCATGTCTAGTCATATGTCCTTCAAAGTCGATCATGTGATCAAGCTGGACAATGAACGGGGGGAGTATACTTGACCTATAAGGAGTTTTGACATAAGGTAAGAATGTATAATCCTTTTATTTTTAAACTACTTTTGTTTTTACTTTTTTAAAATTAGCATATAATATGTTATTTGTCTCCGAGCTATAGGACTGTGATTCATCAGTCTTACACAACACACAGTGCTCACCACAACACATACCCTCCCCAGTGCCCACCACCCAGGCACCCCCTCCCCCCAGCCCTCTCCCTCCAGCAAAACCTCTCTGGTTTTGTCTTGTTTCATTTTTCCATCCCTTCTGTGTCTGTTGGCCATGTCATTGCAAATGGCAAGATTTCAAATTGTTGATGGCTGCATAACATTCTATTGTGTATATATATACAGCACATCTTCTTTATCCATTTATCTGTCAATGGACATCTGGGCTCTTTCCATAGTTTGGCTATTGTGGGCATTGCTACTATAAACATTCGGGGGCACGTACCCCTTTGGGTCACTGCCTTTGTATCTTTAGGGTAAATACCCAGGAGTGTGATTGCTGGGTCACAGGGTAGCTCTATTTTCAACTTTTTGAGGAACCCCCATACTGTTTCCCAGAGTGGCTGTACCAGCTTGCATTCCCACCAACAGTGTAGGAGGGTTCCCCTTTCTCTCTGCATCCTTGCCAACATCTGTCGTTTCCTGACTTGTTAATTTTAGCCACTCTGACTGGTGTGAGATGGTATCTCTCTGTGGTTTTGATTTGTAGTTCCCTGATCCCGAGTGATGTTGAGCACTTTTTCATGTGTCTGTTGGCCATTTGGATATCTTCTTTGCAGAAATGTCTCTTCAGGTCTTCTGCTCATTTCTTGTTTTTAAGATTTTATTTATTTGACAGAGAGAAACACAGCCAGAGAGGGAACACAAGCAGGGGGAGTGAGAGAGGGAGAAGCAGGCTTCCCGCCGAGCAGGGAGCCCGATATGGGACTCGATCCGGGGTCTCCGGGATCATGACCTGAGCCGAAGGCAGTTGCTTAACCAACTGAGCCACCCAGGCGCCCCTCATTTCTTGTTTTTAAAAGATTTTATTTATTTATTTGAGAGAGAGAGAAAGAGAGAGAGAGAGAGCAGGAGCAAGGGGAGTGGCAGAGGAAGAAGTAGAAGCAGATTCCCTGCTGAGCAGGGAGTTGGATGTGTGGCCCAATCCCAGGACCTTGGGGTCATGACCTGAACCAAAGGCAGATGTTTAACCACCTTAGCCACCCAAGCACCCTGGGATGTATAATCCTCTTAAGGGAGAAAGAATAGGGGTACCTGGTTGGCTCAGTTGGTGGAGCATGTGACTCTTGATCTTGGAGTTACGAGTTCAAGCCTCACATGCATATAGAGATCAGTTAAAAAATAAAACATCTTAAAAAAAAATAAGGGGAAGGAGACCTGGGTAGCTCAGTGGGTTGAGCGTCTGTCTCTTGGTTTTCAGCTCAGTCATGATCTCAGGGTTGTGGGATTGAGCCCCATATTGGGCTCCGTGCTCAGCGTGGAGTCTGCTTGAGTTTCTCTCTTTCTCCCTCTGCTCCTCACCCCCCACCCCACTTGCATGCTCTCTCTCTCTCTCAAATAAATACATCTTTTTTTAAAAAAACAAAACCATAAAGGAGAGGGAACAAATAATTATGAATGATCCTGTGATCTGCTACATTAGCCACCTGACTGTTGACCAAAATACTGCAGAACTGAAGAGTTCATTGTTTCCTTGACCTACATTTCTGTCCATTCATTGAAGGATAGGACAGAGACAGGTCCCCAATCTGGGCACACATGACCCACGAGAAAAGAAAACCATCATGTTAAGGGAACTGAACTAAGCCCAGCAGTTGATAGAGGGTTACGTAATTTTGAGTTTTAATAAACAAATATAAAACTACATGATCACAACACCTGTCAACAGATCGCTACAGTCTATTCAGCACTTCGCCAGCACCCAGTTTGTTTTGAGTTTCTTGGGATCCAAAACCAAAAGAAGGGAAAGGGATGTCTGGTACTGACATTCATGCTTGTCTAACGCTTCTGGATTGGTTTAGATTGTGCTTCTGTGGCTGTGAGTGGTAGTTGCAGAAATGAGGAACACAGCTAAGACAGACATGCTCTACTTAGAGAATCTGAATTAGGATTAGAAGGGGCAGGATAATAGTGCCCTTATATGAGGAGTAAAATTATAATGTTTCATGTGGTTCATATCATGGGGACCAAAATCGTTGCTGGTCTCGACTTCTGCCATTTGTCAGGAAAAGCTGGGACCTCATGCCTGCCTGCTGTTAATATTTTTAGCCACCTGCTCCATGCCAGACACTGGAGGATATTTCACGTTTACATATGAAGATGCCTATTATTTCTATAGATCACTGATTTTTCACTGTAACCCAGGATTTACTCGTAGTCATAAAAGATGGCTTACCTTAGATTTCTTGCCATAAAGCTCTTTCCCTTCATATGACTTCATACTTTCTACAGCTACCTTAAAGGACACATTTTATGATGAGAAAGCTAAAATGAGAAAGCTAGGTCTTTCTAAACACCTGCCAAAAATGCAATTAACTAATAAGGTGACCACTTTACCTTCAATCTGTGGTCTGTTGAGATGATGGATAGATGGATGGATGGATGGATGGGTGGATGGATAATAGATAGATAGGTAATAGATGTAGAGTTCCCCTACACCTTCACACTTGGTTAAGAAGAGGAAGGGAAGAAATCAAGGCAGAATAGTGGTTTTAGCACTGTGTCTTGAAGTTATAGCACCCATTTCAAATTGGAGACACTTGTTAAACAAACTAGCCCTCCCCAAAAACCAAAATTTCTCAACCTTGGCACTGACCATTTTGAATGACCATTTTGAATATAATCTATTATTAAAGAACATGGAGCTTGTTTTGACTTTTTAAAAAAGATTTTAGTTATTTATTTGAGAGAGAATGAGAGAGCACGAGCTGGAGGAGGGGCAGAGGGAGAGAGAGAAGAAGACTCCCCACTGAACAGGGAGCCTGATGTGGGGCTCGATCCCAGGACCCTGAGATCATGACCCGAGCCGAAGGCAGACGTTTCACAGACTGAGCCACCTTGGCACCCCTTGTTTTGACATTTTGTTATAAGGTCTACCATACTGATGGCTAGCATATTATGATCCTTTGGTCCTTTGTTATGATAGCCCTAGCAAGCTAATACAATAGGTATTTTTAAAACTCCACTTTGATTCAGTTTGTCCGGAAAAACAAAAGGAACAGTATCGCCAATACTTATAATCACAGGGGTTGGAGTGGGCAGCATAGTGTAGGGGTTCTCCGTTTGCCCTGGTCTGGGTTCAGCGTCTTACTCTATCCCTTACCCAGCAGTGTGGCCTTGGACAAATGACTTAATCTCTTTGTGCCTCAGTTTACATAAACATGAAGTGGGGTAATAGTACTTATCTGACAAAGTTGTTTGAGTATTAAATGAACTAGCGTTCTAAAGCACTTAGAACAGTGTTTCACACACCGTGACTGATCCATAAATATTAAATAAAAAGATGGGAAAGTATGACAAAATCCAGTTTATAGAATCCTTTTAAATGCTAACACATTAGAAAACAACAACAACAACAACAACAACAAAAACTCTGGACACCTGAGTGGCTCAGTCGATTGATTAGACAGCTGCCTTCAGCTCCATTCATGATCCCAGCATCCTGGGATCGAGTCGCCCATGGGGCTCCCTGCTCAGTAGGGATCCTGCTTCTCCCTCTCCTTCTGCCTGCTGCTCCCTCTGCTTGTGCTCCCTCTCTGTCAAATAAATAAATAAAAATTAAAAAAAAATTCTAGGCCGAAGACTCTTGCCTCACAGAGCAGCATTCAGAGTTCCGAAGTGCGTGCTGAGTTTGGGTTAATTCTAGAACTGATGTCTACAGTCAACGAGCGCGCTGAGGACTGCAAAGGGAAGGTCCCCAGCCCCCTGACAGCCGTGACTGGGAGCCATTTCTGGTGAAGATTTTCACATTTGCCAGATATTTGACAATGGCCAGCTTCCCCGCCAACATTTGTTGTGAGGAGAAATATGAAGGAGAAAGTCCAGCCTGTGTGCTGAAAATGTTCACAGGTGCTGTTTGCACCTGACCTGCCGCAGAACGGCGGTAAACACGACTTGATTTCTACTGGTAAAACTTTAACACAAGATAAACTTGCTGACTGCAAAGCGTACCACATGACTGTTCTGTGCGTGATCGCTAATATAAACAGTGTCGGGGCAGCGGAGGCCTCCCAGGGTCCAGGGACCACTGCGTGGAACTTTCTGGAAGGCCAGCCCAGCCTCAATGTGCTCTGTGTTCCTCAGCCTCCTGAGTTGCTTCTGCTTGTGGGAGACAACCCCAGGAAGTGGGACCAGGTTGCAAATCAGGAGCACTGCACAGGTGAATGTGGCAGTGTCCGGTGACTCACTGTTCCCATCCCACCGACTTTGAATGCCCACCACGGTTTCTGCCAGGAAATTCCGAGGGCCTACCAATGGCCTACCTTATGTGTGTGACCAACAGAATCTTAAACAGAAGCTGCCAGTCATAGAAAATGCATCTTATAGAGCATTTGTGAAAAGAGGAAAGTTTCTTCAAAAGGAGATCGTGCCTAAGTTAGATTTCTGAGGATATTATTTCTCTGTGATCAAACACTGCCTCTGATACATTGAGAACATTTTTATGAGTGTAAAAATCACTGCAGGAGACTTGAAATAGTTTCCTCTCATGTCAGTTCAATCCACAGAGCTATTAAAATTTTCAAAACTTCAGGGCACCAAGGAAATACATGATCTGAATGCAAGCATTTGAGTAATGACTGACAGAACCAGGAGTGAGTAGATCCACAATACTTTATACACACACACACACACACACACACATATATATATATGTTTTTTTTTTACATAGAACCAATGTGGCATGACCTCACTTATCCAGAAAATAGCTTCAGAACAAGGAATTTTTAAAAATTAAAACTTGAGGAATACTTCTCAGATATATACATCTCTTATGGGAGAAGAGATCCTTAGACCCTGACTCGAGAAATATTTATGTTTATTGTATACCTAGCCTTAACTGTTGCGATTTTCTCACTTTCACCCCTCCAGCACTTAGGAGATTAGGAGTAGAGAGGCCTTTGCTACAGACATACACGCTGACCAGAAGTAATGCTGACAGCCCACAGAAGAGGGGAAATAGAATAGTGTGAAAAGCAGACACAAGAATTCTAAAAGGTTCAGTGGTTTCGGTCTTCTTAGTGTGCCCGCAAACGTCCGACCTATCGAAATTTCCTAAGCACATAACTTGGTCATACAATAGCATCAGAGTCAGTTCTCATTACGGTGACTTGGAGACCAAGAAAAGAAAAAAGGGAGTTAAATGTAGGTTTCCCAGACTCTTTCGGAAAGCAGTCGAGATTGAGTTACATTTCAGAAAGTTTTCCACCCAAAACGTCTTGTCTTTTGTCTCTTCCTTTCTTTTTAAAAATATTATTTTGTTTTATATTTTATTTTATTATTTTATTTTGTTATTTTCTGGTGCTTTGAAGCCCTCAATTGTTTAGAATGCAGCTCTCAGAATGGCTACTTTTCCACAGAGGGCTGGGATTGTTATGATGATCTACCATGTACTATACATAGAGGTGCAATTATTACATATTATATGACGACTAGTATTAGTTTACATCCTTTAACAGCCATCTCACAGTTTCCCTATTTGGAGATAGTTGAAGCACTGTCTGCTCCAGAGATCTTATTTCTGAAAAGGAGAAGAAATGGGGGGAAGAAATGCACGGAGGGGATTGTAAAGAGAGGGTAGGTCAGAACGCACAATTACACTGTCAGTGCTGTTGGGAGAGAAAAAGAGGTTTCCTTTAGAGAACAAACAAAATTTCACTGTCTCACTTATTTTTACTTTAGCCCAGCTCACAGACAGGCCTCCTCTAAACCAGTTCACTGTTACCAAATGCCCTTTCAAATGATGAAGATGTGAAAGAAAAATCGAAGTCACCTCCCTATATGATATGTAAGAAATGTCACATTCTTATCTTCCCAAGGAAAAATGTCCATCCACCGCAACTCTGAAGGCAAGCCTTGTCAGTTGCAGCCTTCCTTTCTTCCCACGTGTCAAATATGTGTGTGCTCGCACGTGCGCATGTGCGCATGCTGTGTTAGGGACACTCTAGGGAACGAACGGGGAATGACTATAACAGCCACCTTCACTGCGGACTTCCTATCAGCCAGGCACTGGGTCAAGGGGCAATGCTAATTATCTCCTGACCACACCCCTGTGAGGAAACTTCAGTAACTTTCCTGAAAGACACATTGTGCACAACTGAGATGGGATTTGAAATAAGGGTGCTTATTAACCACTAGGCTATGCTGTCTCCTAGTGAGGTTTAAACGTTTATCCCTGTAAATGACTCTCATTATTCCGAGGGGCAGGGAAAGCTTGAGGAAAAACAGCCACTTTGACTAGGAAGACCCAGCACAGGTGGTGGACCCTGCTCTATAGAGAATGAAATTTCGGGGTGTGCTGGTGTGGTTTAAGGAGTGGCTCGGGGGAGACCCCAACGTCGGGGCTGGGAAAGGCCATGGCGCATGCAGGAAGAAGGCACTTCTGGGTGGCTGCTTATATGCCTCCCTGTTCAGCAGGAGTCTCCGAAGGAGTAAAATGTTCACAATCAGACCTGCACTTTACAGTGTGGGACTCCCCACAAACAGACCATAGGTGACCCCCGGCCTGCTGGGAACACAGGCTACTGGTAGTCACACAGCAGCCTTCATCCTGGCAGATGAAGAGCTGCCTAGGCTCCATCCTTAGTGACTTCAAGGAATCGCAAGCCCCAGGATCTGATTGTGCAGGGGCGGCCACGTGATCCCAGAGCTCCTGCTTTCTCCTATTTCCAAGTACTTAGAAAATGCAGATAAAGCAGCTGGAAAATAGAAGCTTGCAAACTGGAGAGAGGTGGGGAGAGAGAGGAAGGAGGGAAGAGCAAACCGATCTGGGAAATCAACAACCTGTCAACATAATATACAGAGAAATACGGTAACCATTGGTCAGACTATCAAGTTGTCAACGGTTACACAGAATGCTAAGAAAGTGCTAAGCTGTGCAACTGATACAACAGACCAAGGCGTGCTAGGACCGATAGAACTTCCAAGACCAGACAGCCGGTGACAAAGAAGCCATTATGTCATACCTGAAACCTGCAGACCCTTTGCCTCCAGGCTCACTGGTGAGCCCCCAGCTGAGCAGTGAGGTCTGGATTTTGGACTTGTGAGTAAAGGTTCAACTCCTTGGGAGTCAGCTTGGGCAGATTTGCGCAGTCTTTAGTAACGTCTCATTCCTCAGTGATTTATGACATTCACGAATACTCAGAGTAGGAGCTTCTTGCCCTCACCGTCCAACCAGGTTGTTCCGTTTGAGGTCCTCTGGCTTCTGGGCATGAATTCAGCGGCCAGCATAGGGCAAGTGCTCCTTAAGCATTGGTTGATTGAATGAGTGTGTGTTCTGTAAATATTCATTCACTGACTGAGTCGTTATGTGTGAAAATCTAACACTGAGTCATAATTCTCCACCTCTCTCCATAAACCCAAAACACAGTGTCCACGTTTCTGACTTAGGGGGGAAACTGTCATTTTAAAGGAACATCCATGAATGCCTTAACCTTAAAATTAATAGTTGTGCTATTAAAATCAATACACGCTCATTGGAGAAAAATCTTAAAAGACTTTAAAAATACTACTTAAAATACTTGAAGAGCCAGAAACAATCCTCTGTAATCTCAAATCCTGCCACTTAGAGAGAGTTAACATGTTGGTATGTTTTCCCAGTTTTTTTCTTTATGTATACATGGACACATATACATATTTAAAATTATGATTATATGGAATATATGATTGTATATCTGCCCTTTTTTTGAGTGCTACAGATTCAGCATTTTCCTTTATAAACAACTATCTTTGAAAATAGGATTTCAAAATATCTACACAGCATTCCATCATATGAATGGAATCCAATTTTTTAAACTTTCTCTTATTTTTGTACATTGAGCTTGGCTCATGCTTTCCCTACATTACAAATAGTACTTCAGTTAAACATACATCTTCAAAAGTATTCTATATACTTCTGATATTTTCTTAAGATAAATACCTAGAGGCAGAATCACTACGGCAAAAGATATAAGCATGCTAAACAGTTCTTGTTACATGTTTCTTAAAATATTTTTAAAATTCTTTCTTAAAACTGTAAGGACTATCTAAAGAAAGTTATGGAGAGAAATGATAGGTTTGGATTTTGTTTTTTGGTTGTTTTTGTTTTTATTTTTTTAGCCCTATTGCCTCATTTCCTTTATCCTAGGCCAGTCCAAGTATTTGTCATCTTTAGAGTGTAGAATTCCTCCTGCTTTCATCTTTTTCTCCTGAGTCTTGGGAGCACTCACCCTAGCGATTCCTCTATTATCGTGGTCTGTGTTGCCTTGCCCACATTTGGGGGCCCTGTGACCTAAGGTTCAAGGGCACTCTGATGACCGTTCCATTGAACCAGGAATTTCTCTGTAGGGAGTTGATTTCAAGGCTAGAACACACATTAAAATCAAAGGCTTATTGTCTTTAAAAAGCAAATAAAATATACAAGAAATGTTGATTTCACTGAATTCAAAACCCTCTATTAATAGCTTCTTGACTCTGTATTTCTACATGCTCTTTCCAGCTGATTTCAGGAATACCAAGAAGCGTTGTTAGCCACAGAAAAAGTTGTTGATTCCAAAAAAAACTCAACAGTGGTCATTTTTGAATATGACGTTTGGTTTATTCAATGAAGTTAGGGGTAGTTTAACTTTTTCTTTTACATAATATAAAGTTAAGTTTGCTGTTTACATTTAAAAGGCAACTAGGATTTTTAACTGACTATGAAGCTTTTGCTCCTCTTTTTTTTCCCTAAAGAGCTACTTTTCAGTGAGCATGGTGCATACTCATGTGAATCACAAATATATTCTTCTCCTCTGTAGGTAAGTTGAATCTTAGTTATTATAATAATAGATATATTTTCTTAAATGCTTGATACTTTTCATGTTCTACTTTTTACCTTTTTTAAAATTTTGTCTTCTATGTTATACAAAACAGTCTGAAAAACATATGCCAAACAATTTAGTATTATATGCCAGTAGAATCATCAAATGTATTCTCATATTTCAGGAACTCAGGTATATACACACACTCCTGCCGATAGAATCATAGATCCTAGGGAAAAAATGGAGTTACCTGGGATCTTGGGATATTAGCCATAACATACTCATTTGGGTAAAGAAATCACAGCCCAGGGAAGAGAAGAGGCTGGTTACTGAGTCTTTGGGTTTGTCACTTAATCAAGGATATGGAATAGGAAAAGTAATAGTCACAGTGATTGACTTCTTCACAGCCTTTTACAGTTTGTAAAAAAAAGCTCTCATTCAACATTAAAATGTACCTCAGTTCCGGGCTTTCAGCACGTGAAACCCCCACACATTCCATGTCCCTCCAGGAGCCCGTGAGGCTGATTTTATATCTGGCATTTATTTCATGTATTGGTTGTTGCTGGTGACAGTATCTTTCACCTAGAGCCTCAAAAGGCATTTAAGATGAATTCATGCACAGAACAGCAGGCTAGCATTTTGGGTGGGCTGATTTTTAAATGGAAAGTAACACACCTTGCCCTAAAAGTTAAGAAACTGAGAGGCACCTGGGTGGCTTGCTTGGTCAAGCATCTGGTTCTTGATTTCAGCTCAGTTCATGATCTCAGGGTCATGAGATCAGACCCCTTGTAGGTCTTCATGCTTGGAATTCTCTCCCTCTGCTCTTCTCCCTGCTCGCATGCTCGCTTTCTCTCTCTCTCTCTCTCAAATATATAAATAAATTAAAAAAAAAAAAAACCGTTAAGAAACTGAGGCCACATCTGAGCAGGAGAATCACAGTATCAGTGGGATTTAAAAAATTTTTTTTTCTTTAAAGGTGTTACTGTTTATATCTGCCGCTTAGAGTGCCAGGGACCAAATCAGATCTCAAAGAAGCCCAAGACTGTGTCTTTCCAGGTCTAAGAGTGGGTTTCACCAGTGAAGGCATTGGATGTGATGTGTTTTCCATTTACATTTTCACAGAAGAGGACGGTAAACACTTTGAAACGTCAGAAAGGAATGCTAATAGCTCACCCAGAAAACACTGTCCCCTGAACCCATTCATATTTCCCACAGTGCTTGGGCACTTCTGGTTTTCAGGTACAGAAGGAGGGATGTAGAGGAGAACAAGGCACATGTCCCCGGTCCAGGGGCACATCCGTGCAGCTATCTAGGGCAGCTATCTTGACTCCTGGGAGAACTGCACTTCCCCTTTGGAAGGTGGGGATCGTTCCTTCTGACCACATCGGACAGCTTTTGGGTGACCTTCTACTCTTTGCAGTGGGTTTCACAGTGGCATGCCTTTACTAATCTTTAGTAGGGTGTATTTGTGTCCTAAGGCTGCTGTAACAAATCAGCACAACCCAGGGTGGGGGAGGGGTTAGCACTTAAAACAACAGAACTTGATTACCATGATTCCAGAGGCTAGAAGTTCACAATCAAAGAGTCAGCAGGGCTGTGCTCTCTCTGAAGGCTGGAGGGGAGAATCAATTCCATGCTCTTCGCTCCAGCTGTTGCTGGCCCTTTCTGGCATTTCTTTGGCTCGTAGGTGCATTGCTCCGATCTCCGAGTCTGGTGTCACGCAGTGCCCTCTCCTGCGTCTCTTCTCCTCTTCTGCTCAGGACAACGGTCCCATCTTCACTTGATTACATCTCCAGAGACCCTATGTCCAAAGAAGGTCACATTCACAGTCACCCTGAATTGAGCAACCCCTAAGGTCACTCCCAGGGATTAGGACTTCTTTGACTCTCTTTGAAGGATGCAACTCAACCCATCACACAGGGGTCTGATATATATCTATGCCTTCTTCTCAGCAGAGGCAATAGAACACACCAGTTATTCCCCTGTGGGTGCTGTGCCGCAGCTTGACGTGGCTGGGCTCAATGATAAACCAGAATCGTCCAGCTGCCTGGGCTCCAGAGTGGGCCGCAGACGGTTAAAATAATGTGCAATGTGTTTTGGGTGGGTAGGGAGGTAAGAGGACAGAGCAGGCTAAAGCAGACTTTCAAATGAGTGACACTTCATGTGTCCCTCTCTCTTGCACCTTTATGTGTCGAGAGCCCATTATCCTTCATCATCCTTTTTCTCCTTGTTCCAGTGAGGCGGCAAAGAGGAAAGGTGCCAAGCTCCCGCAGTAAATTAGGTACCACTCAGCATCCCCATTCATTTCAGCTCCTCGCCGCCGTGCGTTCTCTGCGACAGAGTTGCAGCGACTGTCCTGAGAGTTCCTATTTTGCTCCTTGTGATTGAGTCGGAATGGCTACCTGTGCACGATTTTATTCAGGCCGCGGACTGCACATCCGCTTTCCGTTACACTTTCAGAAGTGTTCCCCCCCTAACGAACACGGCGCTCAGAAGTCCTGCTTGGCCTCAGCGCTGTTCCCACCGGCATCTGTTGGAAGGCTGGCAGGTAATTATTCCAGCCGGCAATAGCCAAACGAGCCAGCGCTCCCCTGTCCTGCAGCCCTTGCACCCCATTCCCGCCCTCCTCTCCTGGCGGGGAGCGTTGCGGCTACTCTCTACAGTGCTCGCCTTGACCCAAGCATTCATCTTGGTCCATACTACCTAATACGAACTGCAAGGAAAGACAAGTGTATTAAGAACTGTATTTTTTTCAAATAGGTCTATTTCCAAATCTTCAAATCGTGTGCAAGCAAAAGGAAAATGCGGACAAAAGGGTTGCATGCCTTTTCTGGGAAATGGAAGTCCGGAGAGGTCCTTCGGGGAGGAATGGCCATTCTAACTGGAGAAAACTTCGTGAAGGAATTTTTAAGTATCTTTAAACCCTAATTAATTTATGGTCAAGAATATGGTCAAGATTCTCAGTCATGAGTGACAGAAAAACAACTGAAATAAAAGGCGATGT